>CATIWO010103842.1:0-10649 GCA_949673435.1 Macaranga tanarius | reverse complement strand
CCTATTTATATATTTATATTAAATTTGTATATATTTTTAAAAAATATTTAGAAATATAAAAATAAATAATAAATAATAAATAAATAATCGGTTATTTCGGTTATCTCGGTTAGTTTATATTTTTTTATATAAAACCGAACCAAACCGAACCAAATTTTAGTTCGGTTCGGTTCAAATAATTCAAAAATTTTTAAAATGCAAACCGAATCGAACCGAATAGGGTCGGTTCGGTTTTCGGTTTGGCCATTTCGGAAGCCATGAACACTCCTAATCACAGCTAACTCTTTGTCACAAAAAATACCATATTTTTCTAAGTGAAAATGAGTGAAACCACGGAGTAGTCACTTATACTTTTCTCTTTACTCTTTTATCCATGTATATGAAGATATTTTGTTTTATTCAGATTGAACTCAATTAGTTAAAGTCTAATAAATTATAAATATTAATAGTTTAGATTGCATATATATTCTTTTTAAATAATTGCACAATAATATGTCAAGATTTTTATTTGCAAATACTCATATTAGTTAATAAATAATCCATACTTTCACAAAAATATTTAATAAAAAAATTATAAATTTATTTTTTAAGATTATTTTTAAGCCTAAAATATTAGATGACAATTTAATAGTTATAATTAAATGACAATTAATCTAATAGCTATTAGTTGCATTTGTGCATGTACAATTATCTGCATTGTAGAATGCCTCGAAACTAAGCCTTTATTTAGTTGGTGTGAAATTAGATGGGAAAAGAAAGGAATGGTGGGAAATTGAATTTCCCACATTTTCTCACCAAAATGGTGAGAAATTTTTTTGATAGAAAATTGATAGTTTAAAATTACAATTTCATTTCATTTCTTGCCAATTTCTTCTTTTTATTGATTGTCCAAACAAAGAAAAGGTAAAAAATTAAATCTCTTTTCTTTTCTTTTCTTTTCCATCTATTTCCATCCAACCAGGCTAAAAGATTGGTGTTAGCTTGAAAGGGGAATATCTTTCACCGTACATGGGTCCATACGAACCAAATATAGTATTTAAAAGTACCAAAATAGGATGAGATAGATAAATAAATAAATATTTATTTATTTATTTCTTGAGAGCGAATAAAAAAGTAAAATTTTATATAGGAAGATATGAGTTTCTTTTATTTAAATATACATAATTTTTTTAAAATAGGATGGAATGAATTTTTATAAATTTTTTTAAAAAAAAGTTTAATAAAAAATTAAATGTGAAATCCTTTTAGTATCATATTACTATTAGTAGATTCTATGAGTATAAAAAATAAATGGTTATTTAATATTTTTATTAAATAAAAATTTAAATTTTTTTGAATAGAAAATTCAAATATTCTCCATACAGCTTCATAAGTGATAAATATATATAATCTAATTATGTTTTTATTTCACCTACATGTTCTTCTTCATTATTTGTAGATTTTTTTTTTTTTTGCATTTTCAATTAATATTCTTATTCAATCAAGATCTTTGCTAATTGTAACACGCCTACCTATCATTACCTCCACCAGGAGTCCTAACTAATGGATTAATGATGGGAGAGATATTACATAAACGTAGAAAGAATCTTCTAACAACAATATTATGAGAAGTAAATACTAAACTTAATTAAGAATAAACCATTTACTTAAAGATTTTATTTAATGGCAATTGGCTCACTGAAGTACCTCAACATATACTTTTTGCATATATATATATATATATATATATATATATATAAACTTTAGTGCCACTACACCATAAATACATCTCTTTATACAACTCAATTTCGATATAATATTACATAACAAATTCTAATGTCATTCTTTAATCCTTCTAGAAATCTCCATCTTAGCCATCTTTTTGGTCGGCTTGGTCCACTGCACTTTCATCTCTCAATTGCTAGTTAACAAATACTAAGCACCTATGCTGAAAATTTAAAATAGAAAAGTATGAGTAATTTTGTAAGGAAATTACCCAGTGAGTGAATAAAAGTATTACTTGCATTTCCATCATAATAAAATCTTTTTAATTCACTTTCCAGTAGTTTCAGCAATAATAATTAAATGAATTTAAAATACTTTAAGCAGATTCAAATAATCCTATTATTCAAAAATAACCGCATAGGCACTATCCTGAGTTATCCATCGAAATCCTTTTTTTAAATTTTTCATAAAATATTAGAGGCTTGTATAGTAAATAATCTAACTAAATGCACTATAATATTTTCTTATATAGCATCATCAACTTATATTACACACAGAAAGTATCATCATATCAACCATAAAAGTAACTCCTTTCTAATTTAAATAATATACTAAAGACTCAATAGTATATAAAATTAAAGAAACACACTACAATTCATTAATATAAAATATACCAAATCAAGCTCCTAACAAGACCATTATCACAATCCACCATCCATCCATCACATATTAATCTATAGTACCTTATACACACATCTATGATATCAACCATAATGTAATTCACACCGCACTGATCTTGAAAGTGAAATGAATCCATACTCAATGACAATTGTAATGCTACTTAAATGTGATAAGCACTTAAGCTTATAATAACTCAAATGTCAATCAAATTTGATATATGTGTCTGGCCCCAGGTAACAGCTCTACATATATCCAAATGTAATCTTACATCTACATGGTAAATTACGTACCTAGCCCCTAGCAACGGCTATGCATACGTGTACCTGGCCCCTGGCAATGACTATACATACTTATCAACTTAAACCTATGAAGTATCATGTGCATCCGACCCCGGGCATTAGCTATGCACATATACCCACTCACATTATAATAACATATGTATTCGACCCCAGGCATCGGCTATACATATTTACTAACTTCAACTATCAATTAGCATGTACATCTAACCCCAGGCATCGACTATGTATGCTAACTTAACCATAAAACTATATGGTAATATGTCTATCTGACCCCGGGCAATGGCTCTACACATTTACCAACCATATTTTAACCATAAATTTATCTCTACATGATAGTATATGTATTCGGCTCTAGGCATCGACTGTACACATCTACCAACCTTTCATATCCTAAACATGAAATATCTAACTCTTAAGGTCATATTCAATTAAAACTACATCATTTTCTTTTAAGAGTTCTCGTGTATCCTTGCATCATTTATATTTCTTCATGCCTTTCTTATAAAACATTATTATCAAAATTTCCATATATTTTTTATGTTAGATTTCACTAGAGTATTTCATATCTTTAGTCTCAATATTTGATACTTGAACATATTGCCTATTAACTTAAATATTTGGATGCCATAACACTTCCACTTAAACTCTCTATCTCTAGAGTCAATATGTCCTTAACAAAAAGTAATAACGTATGAATATATTTATAATTACTTAATATTCCACCATTTCAATCTTTTATGATTGAATCCTAGTTCTGTTTGAAACGCGCCAGTTACTTCGATTTAATTCCCATTCCCTCATTTTGATATCTTTCCGATGTCATTATCAGCTAACATAATTTAGTATCTATGTCTGAGACTTGAAAGTTTATTTGATGAGATTATGCTACATGTCTAAACACTCTAAGTTGGTATTCTTTTTTATAACCGTTTAGTTTAAAACTAAACTTTTCGACTACCCTTATTCCTCAAGGAACAAGAATACGCAATAATCTTCAAATGTACTTATTAAATTCAATCATCTAGTGATCTATTCACACTACTATTGTATGCATCTCTAACTTCCTTTTGTATATTGACTTTTCCTATGTACCTAATTCACGTGTCTTAAATTATAAGTTTAGTCTCTATTCTGGAGATATAAGAACTCATCCATATTACTCGATATATTTATGTTTCGGTTCCACTTTATATTAATAAGCAAGTTTAAGGATTTAGCCTTTTAACTACCTTCCTCTTTAAGGAAATAAAGGTCCAACCTAACTCTAAGTTCATTTATTAATCTCAAACACCTAGCTACATATGTCTATAACTTAACTAAACGTAATTTTGATAAAATAGGTTCCATTTGACCTATTTTAGTTGGATTTAAGTGACCTAAGTGTTTATATAGGTGTTAACATGCTTATGGTTGAAGCTAGATTGGAAAATATTACGTTTAAGCCCTTTTTTTTGCTAGTACCAACCACATAGGTGCCTCCTCAGTGCCACTGATGCATCACCTCATCACTGAGGTGATCAGCACTGAAGTGCCTCCTTAGTGCACTAAAACATCAACTCAGCACACTGAGGCACCTCCTGATCGATTAGGCGGTGCCTAATTGACCCCCAGAGGCGTTCTGCACCTAAATATTATAGAAAATCAACTAAAAACTTCAGATTTCAATACTAATTGCTTCATAAATCATAACAATATATATTCTAACTCATCTAGCACATCTATAATAAGATAATATGAGCATTATACTTGAAATCATAATTCAAAACATCAATATCTACCCAACATACAAAACTATAACATTTTTAAATTTAAAATCCATAAAACAATAACAAAGGAATCCACTCACAAGTTTAGAAGCTTGGATCCAACAAACTTTGAAGTTCTTAAAACCTTAGCTACAGTAACAACTCCTCCTCTTCCTCTTTCTTCTTTCTCTTCCTTCTTCTTCTCCTCCTTTCTCTCTTCCTCCCCCCTTCCTGTTGCGTCAAAATGCAGAGAGCTCTTCTTTTTTTTTATCCTTCAATTTTCCACCCATTTCTTATCAAATTCACATAGATTATTTTCCTTTCAAATTAGTCCTTAATTTCTTCCAGTTTAATCCAAACATTTTATATTAAATTTTATTTCTAATTAATTCTTTTAAATACAATTTCCTCCCAAAATAAATTAAACATATTTAGTTAAATCATAAATTATTAATAAATCTTATTAAATCTGTCCTTAGGACACATATGTTATACTAAAATATTTAAATAAATATTTAATTAACATTATTCTACTACAACTTTCAATGTTCATACATATTCTATTTTTAAGTAGTAAATTTAAATTATATGGTACAATATATAAATCAACAATTAGTATACCATCTTTAATACAATACGTTTGTTTATATATGCTTATATATTTTACAAAATTTTTATCATTAATTATTGTTTCGTTTCGTAAAGGTTTAGAAAAGTATTTTGAACATTGATTGTTTTCATACATTGTGATTGAGGATTTAATAAACAGTAAGGTCTATGAATCATATATTTTGCAATAATATTAAAAGCAGCTAAATTAGTATTTTTATTAGGAATTTTAGCAGAAATCTTTTCACTTATTCGTTTTGGTGTATTCAATTTATGATCCTTATCAAGCCATATTAAAATATGCACATGTGGCAATCTTTTTTTTAAAAAAATTCAATAGAATATAACTACACAATTATTTTGCCAAAATAAATTTTTTTGCAATGTCTTTTATAAGTAGTCGTAATTTTTTAGTAAAACATTCTTAATGTAATCTGAGGAATATTTCTATATTTTTGGCGACTAATTATTTTTGTAGTTTCATAAATTTTAGGCTATTATGGATTACTTGTGAAGGTTATGAACAAATTAGGTTGTCCATAATATTTACAAATTATCAAAGCATCAACATAATTTTGAAACATATATCTTAGACATCCTGTGTAACTTGCAGATAAAATTCCTAATTTTCCTAAAGCATTTGCACTAATATCTTTTTTGTATAATGCATCTTGAATTCTTTTTAAAATTTTGGATCTTAATAATTTTTTATTATTTATAATATAGTTTAATGGTGCTTCTTTTATACATGTACAATCATCTACCGTATACTGTTGTAATAATTTTCCACCATTTAATAATGTCTTTCCATCATTTTTTCTTTTTTGTAATGAAACTTCATAAAATTTTCTCACAGTAACATATTGTCTTTTAATTTTTTTTATTTGAATCATTAATATAATAAGGAATATTAAGATGAAATCCATCTTCTCCATAAGGATGTAATATTGGATATTGCATTGACTTAAAAAGACGATGTAAATGACTAATTCTTTATAATCCTTCCATTTTATGTTTAATAATTATATCACATTGTCCATCACTAATACTAAAATCTCCAACAATTAAGCCATCAATTTCATTCCCAGTTGGTGTACTATATCATGCAGTATCATAATTTATTTTACCTAATAATCTTAAACGTAATTGAATTATATCATTTTCTTTAAATTTATCTCTATCAATTCTAAAAACCTTTATAATTTAATCATGTTCATCAAACATAAGTATTAAATCTTGAACTATTTGCTCATCAATAATTTCAATGTCATTTGAATTTAAAAACATTGAAATTCTATTTGTAAGTTCATTTTCAATGTCATATATATACAATTGAGCAAATTTAGGTTTATTTTCTTCTGAAGATAGTAATGATCTAATGAGATGATAATTTTGTTCGCTCATTCTAAATACATAGAGTCCAAGTTTTTTGTTTATTTAATTATTAACTTTTCCACCAATTGATTTCATAGCAAATATAGCATTGTATTTTCTAATATGTTCTTGAAAATTTATTACATATTGACTTTCACTTGTATTTAATAAATGTTCTAAAAATTTTGGCCTAGGTTTTAATAAAGATAATTTCACTTTATAGTTATTATAACACAAAGAAAATTTTAGTTTTTTATTTTTTGTATCTTGTCTAGTTTTTTCCTCCTAGAATATTGCACCATAATATTCACACTCACATGTAGGAGAACTAAAATACATCCAAAATTTTAAGTGAACAGAGAAGGTGTTTAAGTCTCTAATATAGAGACTAAAACCATAAAATACTCTAATGAAATTCAATATGAGAATTATATTGGATAATAATATATACTTAATAAGAAAGGCATGAAGAAATATGAGAGATAGAAGGATAAATGAGAACTCCTAGAAAATGATATAATGTTAAGTGTATATGGTACTAAAAGTTAGAGATTCTATGTCTGGAACATGACAGGCTTGATAGATATGGAGAGTCGATGCATAAAGCCGAATGCACATACTACCAGAGAGGTGTAAATCCATATCTAGGACATGGTTGGTAAGTATATATAGTCATTTCCTAGGGCCAGGTACACATCATACCATATAGATGTAAAGTGGGTGAATGTGTACATCGTTGCTTAGGACTGGGTACACATGTTACCCTATCAAATTATAGTTAAGTTAGTATTTATAGTAGTTGCCTGGGGCCGGATATACATACTACTTTATAGTTATAAATGGTAAATGTGTATAGCCGATGCCTGGGGTCAGATACATAGATTACTATATAGTTGTGAGTTATTAAATATGTATAGCCGATGTCTAGGGCCGGATACACAGATTACTATATAGTTGTGAGATGGTAAATATGTATAGCCGATGCCTGGGGCTAAATGCACATGTTACATTATAAGATTAAGTTGGTAAGTGTATAGTCATTGCTAGGGGCTGGGTATACGTTACCTTATAAAAATAAGTTGGAAGTATGCGTAGCCATTGCCAAGGGCCAGTTCATATATTTTTTTTATCACGTAGATGTAAGGTTATGTCCGAGATATACGTATAGTTATTTCCTAGGGCCAGATACATATATCAATTTAAATTTACAATTGAAGTATTATTGGCTTAAGTGCTGATCACACTTAAGCAGCAATACAGTTGCTATTTGTGTACTGGTTTATATCACTAAGAATTTAATAGAATACTTAATCATCGTACTATGGAGATTATAGTAATATGTGAATTATGTACCTTGATGATGCGTTTATTATGAGCTTGGTTATGAATACTATATATGAATCTATTGAAGTGTGTTTATTTAATTTTATTTATTGATTAAGACTTTAGTATATTACTTAAAATAGGGAAGATTCACTTTATAGTTGATATTATGATAATATGTTTATAGGACAAGTTGATGATAATATATCAGAAATTATTATAGTGTATTTAGTTAATTTTATTTACTAATTGAGTCTCTATTACTTTATGTAAAATAAAAGGGGATTTCGATGGATGATTTAAGAGAGTGCTTAAATACAATATTTTTTTTAATATTAGGATTATTTGAATATTAATAAAATATTTTAAGTTCGTTTGATCATTATTACTATAATTACTGCAAAGTGGATTAAGAGATTTCTTATGATAAAATTTCTAAATTAATTTATTCACTCACTGGGTAATTTCTTTATGAAATTACTCACACTCTTTTATCTATGATGACGAATCGAGTGGCTAAAGTGGAGATCTCTAGAAGCTGAGAGAGGGTCGTTAGAACCTATTATGCTATTTTATTTGAATTAAATTGTATATTAACTAGTACTTTCAGAACCACATTGAAATGTAATAAAGTGAATGAAAACATATATTGTTGTACTATAGTAAGTTAATTTCCATCAAATAAATTTATTGGAAATATAATGAATATGGTTTATTCATAATTAAATTTTGTATTTCCATTTTATAATAACTATTGTTAAGAGCTTTTTTCTTATGGTTATTTCCATTAGTTGAGTATGCTAATGGAAGTAATGATAGATAAAGGTGTTATATTGAGAGCTTAATAGTTTCTTTTAGAGCGCTGGAGGATCTTTAAGTAACAGCAATTGGGCTCTTCCTTCCGTACAACATAGAGAGAAGTTTGGATTAGAGACATGTCTTGTCTTTTGTGTCCTTTCCGCATACCACATAATTGCTCCATAATGTTTACAAATGCAATTTGGTCTCACAAATCTCGATGGAGTAAATTTTAAAGCTAACAGACATAATTTAAAAAATATTTATCAAGATTATGTGATTTATATAATACATGATTAGAAATAATTTATTTTTTCAAATTATAGAAAATTTTACCTTTTTTTACATTTTCATTGTTGCCCCTTGTATGTTTTTGTTTAATACTTTCCATGCACTGTAATCTCATTGTCCTTACAATTTATTTTCTTTTATATATCTCGTAATTAAAACATGCATGGTTCAATATCATATTTTAGTTTATATAAATAGTGAATGTTAATTCAAAGAAATAACAAATATTAGTATAAATAATCAATTTTGCAATAAATTTAGAAATTTTTTCACCTTCTTAGTTGTTATTTTGGGCAGTTCCATTGCATTTGTGATTAAGTATCTTTTTGCACTTTAATCTCATCATTCTCTTGTAATTTAAATCTGTATATATTGCATGTTCATTAGTTGTAATGAATAATTGTATAATTAATTTTGTATAAATGGATTAATAACTACCTTCTTGATTAGTTTCCATCATTCCAATTGGTAAATTAGTAGATAATTTACTAACAATAATGACATGAAAAATACAGCCATTAGATTTATTTATAAAATATGCACAAAATTACAAATAATTTGTACATAATTTGATTTTATAGAAAAATATTACAAATAATTTGTACATATTCACCCCTCTTCACTGAGAGCTAAAGAAGGGATTAACATGAACCATGAGTTTCAAAGATAAAATATTTCTTTATTTTTTTTTTAGGAAAAGATAAAATATTTTTTAAGCACTAACTAAACATATTCATAGGTGTTTCAAATTAGTTGTGGTTACTATAACATATACGTGTCCATACCCTTGGGTTATTTTATAAAATAACTGACTTTAAGGCCAACATATATTTGAAACATAAAATAACATGACAATAAAATAATAATATAGAAATAAACGTACAATTTATCAATTATTTCAAAAATATATTACATAAACAGTGTGAAAACCTACTGGTCCGCTAAATCTGTAGTATGATTTGGACCAAGATCACCCTCAGCATCTGAAGGAGCTGTGTGTGAAGGTGGAGAAGGAGATAAGTGCGGAGGTACAGGAGGTCGAATACCAGAACTGTGGGCCCACCTCATTAAAGTCTCTAGCTCGCGCCGGAATAGGCTAACCTGGTCATCATACTCACGGCGAAGCTCAGAGCGGAGCTCAGCTCGAACAACATCTAGTCTACTCTGCACAGACCTCTCAACTGCATCATCAAAAGCGGCCTGAGAAGGAAACATGTCCTGCCTCGAGGATGTCGCACCAGTAGTGCCCAAACTACTCGCATAGTATGTCGACACTGACGATCTAACACCGTAGACTCGTTGTTTTTATACTCCTTCAGCTGCTTGAAGAAAAATTTGGTTCTCATCAACTTCGGGTGGCTCTCCTCCCTCCTCTGCTGGTTGCGAAGCAGCAGCCATAATCTCTTCGAAACGCGCCTAAATCAAGTGACAACAATCAAATACATTATCATATTATGTAATATGTGCAAAAACTACTTACACATGTACACTATTTATTTATGGCCACTGAACATAATACAATACCCAGTGAAAAAATTTTCATACTTACATTAACTGTCTCTGATCTCTTATCAATAAATTTCCTTCTATCTGACTTCCTGGTGTGGGTGGCCTTGAACAATTTATGTGCGTTTGGTCGCACTCTATCCTGCTCAGTCTGCATATTATTTATGGTTTTAACATATTAATAATATATTATATTATTATAAACAAATATGAAGAATATAATGAAATAATTAATATTAATACATTAATATAGTTCACAGTAGCATGCATTATCAAACAACAATTAATTACCTATTTATTGCATATTATATTTTAACAT
>CATIWO010103785.1:0-12063 GCA_949673435.1 Macaranga tanarius | reverse complement strand
AAATAAATAAAATGGTTAAATGTGGGTACCCATACCCAAATTTGTCTAACCCATTTAAATAAGGGTTAAATTTTTATTACCCATTTATTACCCATTTATATTTTATACTGACCCATTTATTACCCATACCCATTCAATATGAGTGGGTATGGGTGGGTAAATGGGTAATGACCCATTTTGCCACCTCTATTTCTAATTGGTGAAATCAAACTTAATGTATAAATTCGCCACACCCTAAAATAAAGACAAGAAGGAAATAAATTTCTAAAAATTCATAAAATAAAGGTATAAGGATTGATGGTGTCCGCTATAAGCAATTTGCTTTATAAGGTTAATTAAGTTCATATAAGAACCAAAAGAAATAAATTCCTGAAAATTATATTGATTTAAAAACTTCGTCATTTAAACCATGGTACAATGTTGTTTATACAAGAAAAATACATAACAAAGTCCTACTAAGTTTAGGACTCCTAAATCTAACCTAAAATTTTCAAGATTAAAATAAAACTTATCAAAACAAATAATATCTAAAATCAGCCTTGCCGATGCAACATGGTCATATTGATGCCCGTGTCCTCCTTTAGACTAGAACTATAATTTTAATATAGGCAGAACTAAATAGATCTAGGAACATGGTCGTGTCTATTGATGTATTCCCTTTTGAAAACTCTTTGTCACTTACAATACAGTTGTGTAAATTAAGACATGCCCGTGTTGCCCTCTAAATGCCTTTTCTTTTTTAAAAAAATTATTAATTCACATGTGTACTATATATTTACAATCCTTGACGATACTTTCTCAAGCTTCAAGTTTTTTAGATGAATATCTTTTTTGTTCTAATGTTACAAATTAAATTATTAAGCACCCCTCAGAAATGTTTGACTCGAGTCCTTTTTAATGGACCTCTAATCCCTGTAATAGTTTCTTGAATGCTCTTTACTTGCTTTGATTCTCATCACCAACCTTACCATTACCATTGTTATAGAAAGGTGACCATTTTCTTTCCTTGTCTTGAATATCCACTATCCAAAAACTATCCTTCATGAATTTTCATGAATTCAAGGCATATCTCATCATCATGGTTCTCGTCATCATTAACGTTTTCTATAAAATAAACACTTTCAATTTTTTTCCTAGAATTCATCATATTTATAATTATTAAGATCATCTCATGTTACTTTGAGTTCTTTTTCTTTGAAAGTTCTTTATATTAGGCTATTCCAGTTTTAATGTGTTCAAACCTATTACAATTATAACAAACTAATTAATATTTCTTTATCTCTTATTTAACTTCTTGAGGGACTAATTATTCTTAGAAAGGAAATTTTTGATCTTTCTTATTAATAAGGCAATGTCATTATCCATATCATCCTCAAGTTGAGATTCTTCATCATCATTTGAAATATTAAAAATAATACCATTCTTGAACTTATCTTTAACCATTTATTAAGACTTTTAATGCTTAAAATTGATCTCATGGGTGAGAAGTTTACTTAAAAGTTTTTAAGTTTTTAATATGGACAAATTATTTACTTTCTTAATTAAAGTTAGCCCTGCTTCCTTAATTAAATGTCCTTAATATCTTATTGTGGACATCCTTCAAACTTTTTTCAAGCTATTTTAATGAATTAAGAATAATAGTGCCTATTAGATATTTCACTCACAAACTTGCTAGGCCTCGTTGTTAATATCTCATACTACTCATAGATAAAGATTTGTACCTTCTTAGCTTTAACTTACTTTTTGCCTGCATAAGCAGTTTAGTGATGATCTCAAATTTCTTTAGTTAATGAGCAAGTTAAACTTAACCATATTCTTCTATATTAAGAACATAAGAAATAATACTCATAGCTCTTTTTAAAAATCCTTCCCTTAAAAGAATCATACCCTGATAGGATATGTCCCATAATGAGAATAAAATCTCACACAAGTAATCATCATGTGTGACATTGCTTACACTGATGCCTCTCAGATTGTAACATTTTTTGATGTAATTGAAGAGTTTCCACCTTTATTTTTAAGAAAAATTAAAAAGAAACCTATTTTAATTCTATATGCTAAATTTTTTCATTTTGAGAGATACTAGATCTTGAATTAAAGTTGAATTTAAGAACTAAATTAAAGTTTTCTTATAAATTCAATAACTTTTTAACGCAAAACATTACCATATTATTAATTATGCATATAAAATGGTTTGAAATGATTAGAGATACATACTTATTTAAGAAAAGGGGAAGAAAGTTTTAAAAATGATTTGATTTTCTATCAAACTTGAGATGTCTAATATGCCCGTTTATCTCATGGAATGTGAATCAAAGCTAATATAGTTCTACCTCCTATAATTGAGGGTTTTAAGAAAATAGAAAAGAAAGAGTTGAGGTCAAGAGTATGTAGTGTGAGTTTAATAACCTAGCTTTTTATTAGAATAGAGTTCCACCTTATTTTGTGATTCAAATAGAAATTAAATAGGGAAATAAATACAAAAAAAATGTAAATAGAAAGTGTGTGTGTACTAGAAGATTAGTAGAGCGGTAAATAGTAGAAAGATTTTTAGGCAAGAGCTCAACAGTAAGAGCTATGGTGTCATTAGTTTGAATGCCTTGAGACATATTTATAGTGAAAATGAGGGGAGTTGGCAAATTCGCCAAGTTATAAGAAGTTTAAGGGCAAAGTTATTAAATAATCTAGTGAATTTGCCCCTTTCAAGAGTTTGTGAAGTCGTTGAGACCTTTGTGTCATAAGGACTTTTTGGAACTTAGTTTAAGGTATTTTTAGAAATTTTAAGGACTTTTTTTAGGTGCTTTACCCTATAACGAAGGTAAAGGACTTTGACCTGTGGTTGATATAATTCATTACTTAATAGCTTTAATTTTTCAAATCAAAAGCCATTGCACCTCGTCTTTGTGAAAAGAGCTTAATTATGATAAAATTTGCCTTATTAGAGTTTAATTATGACTAATTTAAATTGATTGAAAGAGTTTAAAGATTGTCAGTTTGGACTTGATAGAACAATGTGTTTGCCTTATAAGTTGACTTTCCAAAATAATTACGTCTAAGATTAGAATTTAACTAAGAGAGTAAAGTTTGAATATTCGTAGTTGCCCTCCCATAAAAGTTTTTTCAATTTAAAAATAGTTTAATAATAGTCAAATTCATGTTACCGTGAAATTTGTTTGATGATAGTGAATAAAAGAGGTGAATGGTGGACCTATCAAGTATGGTTCCATAATTATTAAAGGATTTCCTCTCAGCTTGTGATAAATAATTTTAGCTAAAGTCTTTATATCAGACACTAAAAAAAATTTATGTGAGTCCTAAACTCAGACTCCATGAAATTTTAATCTCATTTTAAGTTAAAAAAATTTTACTAGAGTTTACAACTTAAACTCTAAGAAAATTATTCCTTAGCTCGTGTTAAAATTTTTTGTTAAAGTCCTCAACTCAAACTCTAAGAAAAATTTCTCTCAACTTAGGTTGAAAAACTCTAAATAGAGTCATCAACTCGAAATTTAATAAAATTGGCTCTTAGCCTAGCAAAATTTTTTTTACTAATCTTAGCTCAGACTCTAAGAAAATTTGCCCTTAGCACTAGCTACGAAATATTAAGCTGAGGCCTTGACACGAACTCCTTAGAAATGTGTCTTTAGCTTGAGCTGCATATTAAGAAAAAATTGTCCTCCTTTTCAAAATCTTTGAGGATTTATCATAGATAAGAGTTATTAGTATAAGGAACTTGTCCTTAGCTAAAAGGCATAGGGATTTTTTCTTTAAGTTAAGCTCTTAAAGGAATTATCTCTTAGTTCAAGCTTTAAAAAATATACCCTTAGTTCAGGCTAGAGTAATTAGTCAAGAGAATATAGCTTTAAGGATGCTAACTCTCAATTTGAGCTTTAAAAAATATAGCTCGTAATTAAAGCTTCAAGGAACGTGCCCTCAGTTTAGTCTTTGAAGTATATGTCTTTGGGTTAGACTTCAAAGATTTTATCCTTATCTCAGGTTATAAGGAATTTAGCTATTAGTTTAAGCTCTAACAACCATACCACTAGGGCAGACTTTATAGATCAAAGAAAAATAGTATATAGTTTTAACTTTAGGGCTTGTATAAATGATTTTGAATTTATATGTAGTTAATTAAGATGGATGACCTTAATTAAAGATGATTATGACTTCAATCACAATTGATTAGGATGGAGGATCTATAACCAAGATTGATTTGAGATTTTCAATGTATTTGATTAGGATAAAGGGTTCATAATTAAAATGAATGAGTTATTGAAAGTATACTTAAGCTAAACCAAAAATCATTTTTGTTAGAAATGTTTGAGAAGTGTTCAAATTTGGAGAGTTTTGATGTTAAATGGAAAGGAAAAAATAAGAGATCATGTCCTTGTATGGATGGATTAGTAGGAACTAACCATAGGAGATATGACAATGTCACTTAACTTTATAGACTTGCTTGTTATAATTACAACATTGATGTGTGGTCTAAGTTAAATTATGAATGATACATGCAATGGATAATTGATTAGATGAAATGCATGATTTTAAGATGGAATTGTTCAAAGAATTCTAATATAAAGTAGGATTTGGATAGATAAAAGTTAATATTGATCCAAAATAAGGGAAAATAGGCATAATATGTATTATGATAAAAAAAAAGTTGACTATATCAACTTTAATCTTTTAAAAATCTTTATTTTACTTCACATATGAATTATGAAGATAGGTTGAGACATTTTATATAGTTAAGTTAGATTCTTAAGTGTTTAGGATCATGTATTGAAATTTAAAAGGGCATAGTGGAGCATTATCTAAATTTTGAGGAATTGATGCAATTTTGGGCATTGACTTAAGGTTGCTTTATTAACCAACTATGAAGGTTAGTTACATTATTTGATTCAAAAGATATATGAAGCTTAAATATGGAGAATACTAATAAGGTGGTGAGTGAGTATAAGTTAAAACTCCATTATAGGGGATAAAATCTAGTGAAAGCGAAGCTTAACAAATATGGTTTTAATTAAGACTTAGCCCAATATAATTAAATTAAAAGGTTACATAGAGCATGGTTGTAGTAGACTTAAAATATCATTACCAAATGATAAATGCTTATGTTGTTCATTAGTTAGGACATTCTATGTTTAAATGGTATCTCATCCTTCATTGGTCTATTAGATTAAAAGACATCACCAAATGTTACTTATTTTGTAGGATTCAATATGATCACTTTCTATTTAAATAACAAAATGATAAAAAGTAACATGGCTTATATAAAGGAATGTTGAGTATAATATATGGATATTTAAGCATATTCAACCAATAAGGGATTGTAAGAAGATAAGGCATCTTAAAAGAGATAACCCTTAACTATTAAGGATGCTCTGAAAACTTTACCTAAGTGTCGATATCAAGTTATAGCCTTGAATTTAATGCTTAATTATATGCAACTACTAATTCCAACTCTAATACTTTACTAATTTATTTTTTAAAATAGAACATCACTTTCAAGTTGTTTTAATAATAAGAACTTAGTAGATGTAACTTTGATAACTAAATTTAGCATTACTTATAATCCAAAGGGGAGGAAACCATTTAGATTTTGATTTTATTTTGTAAGACTTACTAGCTCAGAACCTTTTTTTGAAATTTTTGGACTTAAGTTTGGTTTTTGAACTTAAATTTAAGGTCATTTCATTTTATTTTGGACCAAACTCGATTTAGGTTGTCTTTGTATCTCTTTTCATTGATTTCTTTTTTTTAATTCATTTTTTATTATTTTAATTTTTACTAGATCACCTTTTGAGTTTTCACCTTAGTGCACTTTTCTAGAAGAATTAGGTCATATAGTTTTGACTATAGAGTTATGAGAAGTATGACCTTTAAAACTAGTTATCATCAGGATGCATTCATTTTTCAATATTCAAACATCCTATCATATTTTGTTTAACAAAAACTTTTATACTATGCTGGTGAGTTGTCCTTCTATCTTTTGGTAAAAAGACTTGACCCATAAATAATAAAAGGCATATTTAGTATTTTCACTCAGTCTTATTCATCCATAGAGGTTTTAGTTATAATTAATAAAGGTCAATATGTGATAATGGAAAGACAATGAATTAGGTTTTGTAGAGTTTAGCTAGCTTACTCTTAATGGTGCATTTTCAAAGGCATAGACTTAGCATTAAGGTTTAAGGTGTGTAATCACATTCATGAAAAGTTGTCAAAGCAGTATGAATGGATGTAGTTTATTTTGGTTTCAAAACTTGTTCCAAGACTTACTAGATTCATAACAATTTTATTTGATGATACATTTAATTCGAATTTATTTATATTATATAGTTAAATATAGTAAGATAACATAAAAGATACAAATATTTGTTCAACCATAAATACATTATTTCTCATGTTGTAATAAAAAAGAACCAACTAATTAACATGATCCAACTTAAGGATTAACTCAATGATAAACATGGAGCTAGACTCATAAACTGACTCAAATATAAAAAAAGGTAGGTATCTTGGGCTTATAGTTAATTAAGTCAATTTCATAAGGTCCAACCTTTAAAGGTGATATCTAGGGCTTCCTAAAGAACTAGGCTTTAGATGTATGCAAAATAATACCAAAATATTAGAGAAAGATGATGCATGGATGCACATGAGGCAAGATAAAAAAAATGGATAGTATAATGGCTTATTATGGTACATCCAACCTATAGTCATTAGATGCTTTTGGTAAAGGCAACTTTGATATGGGTTCCTACTACTTGAGTCAAATGAGATATCTACCACACTTAACTTATCATCAGCCTGTGAGTCAATTGGTACTAGTTGAATTGACACCTTTCAATGAGAGGACTAGGTGATGGGTAGAATGATTTTTCTATTAAAGGATGTTCTCAACAAAGCCACCTAACTCGATGATTTTTTTATATGGAGATGTCCATTGAATGAATCACCTAAACTCAATGATACTCACAGTTAATAATTTCTAAATATTTATGGTTTATCATACATCAGAGAATAATTTGGCAAACAAGTGATGCCATGCTAAAGTAAATCTAAACAAATAAATGAGTTCAATCAAGCATACAATGATGTTAAGAGAAGTTAATACTTTTACTTAAAAAAACTCAAATTATAGTTCATTTTATTATTTTTGAAAATATCTTTAATGGGGTCACCAACTATGAGAACCCTACCCTAGGAAGACTTATACCATCTCCAGTTAGTTTAGCGACATATCATATTGAATTTCCTAGGACGTCCCATAATAAGAACAAAATCTCACTTAAGCACACCATTATGTGTTATAAAGCTTATACTGATGCCTTTCAGGATGTGGGATGTGTATATATGATTAAAGAGTCACCACCTTTACTTTTGAGGAAAAGCAAAGGAAAACTAATTTTGACTCCATGTGTTAAATGTTGTCATTTGAAAAAAAATTAAGTTTGGAATACGAGATAAAGTCAGAAACTAGGTTATGGTTTTCCTAAAAATTCAATAACTTTTAACAAAACACCATTAGATGGTTGATTATGTGTATAAAATGGTTTGTAATAATGTGAGATAAAAATTAAGTAAAGAAAAAAGAAAAAAAGTTTTGAAATTGATTTTTTTTGTCATCAAACCTAAGATGTCTGATATGCATATATATCCCATGAAATAGGAATTAGAACTAATGCAGTTATACCTCATATATAATGGTGAGTTTTCAAAAAATAAAAAGGAGAGAATGAGAGTAAATGTAAAGAGTGCGAGATAAGTTAGCATCTTAGTAGATCTAAGTTCAACCTTTTCTAGTTATTGGAACAGAAATTAAATAAAAAAATAGAAACAAAAAATGCAAATGTAGTGTTTATGCGTTCTAGGGAGCAGTAAAGTGACAAATAGTAAAAAAGGAGACTTCTAAGAGATAACTTAGTATTAAGAGCCAAGGCGTCTTTAGTTTGAAAGTCTGACCTATTTAAAGTGAAAGTTGGAGATTTTGAAAGAATTCATAAAGTTTTAAAAAGTTTAGAGCCAAATTTTCCCCTTAAAGGACTTGGCGAATTTGCCAAGTGGATTAAATGTGACATGGCAAGATTGTAGAGACACTTAAGTCAAAAAGGCCAAGTAAGACTTATTTTCAATATGTTTTTGGTAATTTTGTGGGGCTTTTTAGGTACTTTACTTTATAAGATAGGATTTCCATGTATTTTTAGTCATTGTACCTTCAGAAAAAGACTTTAAATTGTAATTGTTTAGAAATTAAATTAATTCACTATGTCATAGCTTTAATTTATCAAATTAAAATTTATTGCACCTCACATTTGTTAACTATGAATAAATTTATTTAGTTAGCATTTAGATATTATTAACTTGATGAATTGAATCAATTAAAGAAATTGAAAGATTGTTGTTCTAAGCTTGATTGAATGATCAATTTTCCTTATGAAATGGAATTTTAAGATAATTAGTTAAGTAAAACTGCAAGCACATAGATCATTCAAATAATATAGTGATTAAGTATGAGACTAGTTGTTAAATATTGATTCACTTATTTAATTACTTATTTAACTAGTTCAATCAAAGTTATGAAAACAATGAAACTAAAACTTAAACATAAAAACAAACACAAATATTATAAACTAATAGACTTAAGAGAACTAATCAATTTCAATGCAACGTACTAGAATTTCACTTTTTACTTAGTTCATATTTTAACTTGTCAACATTATCATCATAACTAACTCAAATTATGCATACAATGCTTACCTATTTATGTTCTTATAACTCTCTTAAGCAATTACAAGGTTGTTTAACAAATTTAAATATTCGCTACAACTTATAAACCCTCACCTCGCTAAGCATAATAATTAACTAAAATTAGGCATAAAGATAAATCATGCAATATCAATTAATAGGTATCTCTACTCTTATCAATTTTAATAGGTTCTATTCTAACTCTTAGGTATTAATTTCCCATTGGTCTTAACACTTACACAAATCATTCAATATTAAACTTAAGAACAAACTATATCATCTTTTAATTTCAATATATTCAAGCATAATAATAGTTGAAAGCATTAAGCAAATAAATAAAACTCACATGCAAGAAATTCAAAGTTATATTATAATAAAAATCATAAGTCAATACATCCCTAAGTTACTAAGATTACCTTAGCACATAACGATTTTAGTTATGTATGCTAATGATTATAGGAATGCAAATCATGGTAGCTCTTATAAAAATCATAAGAATAAAAATAATAATAGATAAAAAGTCTTAAAATGTTTAGTTATAGTGGAATTGAGATTCCTTAACATGACCTATGCTTAATTGGCACGACTATGCTTATCCAAAGTTTTAGATACCATAGCCATACTTAAAGCCATACACTCTTTAAATGAAAATGCATACCAGGAGGCATGGGCCATTATGAGTAGGCCGATTTTTGGCACGTAGGTAGCTAGCGACTGCTGCACTGAGTGGCCCGAACATCATTCCTCTCGGAAGCAGATGCGAGGATCCTTTTAGGAATTTGGAAAAGCCTCGTAGGTTTAGAGTCACTACCCAATCTCCCTTGAGAAATGGAAAACAAATTCCTTAACTGTGCCGAATCCATTCCTCTTGTTAGAGATTCTGAGTTCGGGAAGTAGATTTTACTTGATTGTTTTTCATTATACTCAACCTAATTTACTTATCACATAACCCTATTTTTTAGTTTTATGATGGCGAATAAGATGCAAGTATTCACATACATATTAATCTCAACATAATAGTAGATAAAAACGGGGATGAGATTGGAGATTACAAAGCCTTATGACAAGATAAATACAACAAAAATATAGCAAAAAGTAAATTGAACATTAAAGTGTCAGATTCAGCAGCATGCCAAGTAAGCAAAGCAAAATAGTATGGTAATTAAAGAGAAATAAAGAAACATAAAAAAAAAAGAATAAAAAGGTGCAAGAAAATGAGTTAATATGAAGAATAAAGCACCTAAGATCATATGATCACCTAGAAGCCTCAAAACATACAAAAATATCAAAAAATGGGGGCAAAGAACAAAAAAAATAGAAATTTCTTTGAGAAAATGATATAAATACCTCAAATGGCCACAATAAGCCGATCAAGGATATGGCTTTGGCCATTAAGTCTAAGGTGCAATAAATAAGCCATAAAATGCCCAAAAAATGGTAAAAGGAAAGATGCATTGAAAGATCATATAGTCACTAAAGCACATTAAAAGTCTCTAAATAAGCTAAAATTAGGTTTAAATGCATCGAAAGGAATAAATTTGGTTATTGAGCCTCGCTAGGTCACTCTTATTGATCCCAAATGGCATCTCGACCTAGATGGTCATTGGCTCATGGTCTCAAATCACATAAGTGAAGGAAAGTGTGTGTTGAGGAATAATGAAAATGCAGAATTTAAAGTTTTTCATTGCATGCAATATTTGCATCAAACACAATACACTTCTAAGCCTATAGATCTTATCACATGCACTCTTATATAGCTAAACATGCATCAAGAACAACATGCCATCAACAAATCAACCAAGTCATGCTTCCAAAAACAAGACCTAGCAACTAAAGGATTTAGTAACACTTACATAACTCCCTAGTTGGTAGCATGCTCAGTAAGCTTTGGTTGGTATTGATCTACAAGCTCCAAGCTCCCCAAATATGAAGCCTCTAGCTTGGTACACACGGGTTGGCAAGGAAGACTCCCAAGGATGGTGATGCTCAAGTCACACGCCCCTTTTTCTTGGACCTAAGGTGCATGCAAGAACTTTCACCAAGCAAGGATGTATGGGACGATGAAGTAACCTTCAATGGATGATGGACTTTTAGAAAGAACACAACACTTCTGTATTATTTGATATCTCTACACTTGAAGAATAAGAAGGAAGAAGACTCTCTCAATCCTTTTCTGTCTTTTGCTTGATATCAAAAATGCTCTCTAACTTGTGCAAATGAAGTTATCACTTAGCTCTCTCTACCAACTCCACTAACTATATCAATAAAGCTAATACGATAACAGTTTATGTGTTAAGTGTCTCACACTCAATTCACATGCATAAGGAGTGAAAGAGTTGTCTCTACACTCTCTACTAACTCAAATAAAACTAACATTATTTAATTAACTGCAACTTGAGTATCTCACACTCAAGTCACATGCAATGCTATAGCTTGAGTGTCTCACACTCAAGCTATATGCATGACTTGGCTTTATGATGAGTGGGAGGTGTTTGGAAACTTGGATAACCTTAGCCTTGATATCCATTAACTCTTAATGGATGTGGGCTAAAGCTATGGGCTCATGGGCTTCTCTACACACTTAGAAAAGGCCCACCCATACCTATCCAATAAATGGGCTCATTTAAATTCTTTTAAATGAATTCCATGCACAAGTCCATTTATTAATGAGCTAGGTCCATCTCATGGGCCATATTGAACACGTGGTCTTATTTAAACTCTTTAAATAAAGCCCAAACATAAGTCCATAATGTCAATAAGCTAGGTCCAACTCATGGGCCATATTGAATATGTGGGCTTATTTAAGCTCTTTAAATAAAGCCCAAGCTCAAGTCCATAATTATACTAGGTCCATCTCATTGGCCCATATTGAAAACCATTAGAAGGCATATATTAATTTAGTCCTTGAACTTAATATCACATATTAAATTAAGTCTAAATTAATATTTATTCAATTACTATTAAGTCCAAATCTTTGAATTTAGATTTCGGGATATGTTAGATCCCTGCATACGCACAAATCGAATTCAATTAATTTAATTAATTAATTAAACTCTTTAATTAATAATCAAATTAATATTAGTCTTCCTAAGCACAACCTTTATGTGTGTGACTTACTAGGTTCAAGTCTAAATGGTAATGGGAAATAATATTAACACTTAATATCATGGAAACACCTTTCCATACTGAATGTGAAAATCCCAATTGATCACATTTAATTCCCATAAGTCATGAGTGACCCCTAACGTAGATATCACAACTACCCAATTAGAAATGAATGCTTTATATAGATCCACAAGAACCACAGAACATAATTAC
>CATIWO010103661.1:0-13792 GCA_949673435.1 Macaranga tanarius | reverse complement strand
TTATTAAAAAATAAAAGAAATTATTCACGATTTACTAAATTAATTTATTATTTTAGCAAATTCAAAAGAATACATTATTTTTCAAAATCTATTTGTGCATTTAAAAATTAACTTTTAAAGCTAACAAGAAGCAGTCTGATTGTTAGTTATGTCCAATGATAACATATGAGGTGTATGTTTGAATTCTGCTGCTATTGATATATCATATTAATTTCGACCTGATTTAAAAAGAAAAAGCTACTTCTATTGTGCAATCCATCGGTATTTAGGTTATTTGTTTACTCTATTAATAATTAAAAAAAAAAAAAAAAAACTTCTAAATGCTAACTATAAAAACCCAATCATGGATTATTGGTTTGAATAAGGTCATTTGCATGGAAATTTATTGTTGTCCTACAAAAGCAAACAAAGGGTACAACCTGAAGAGTGGAGGATACATTAACATGTTACTTGAAGAACTCCATAACCCAAAAATTACACACACGGCATTGGAATCTGATGCCAGTAAAGCCAGCAGCAGTTGATAAGGCCATAAACTCTTGCCTTGTGCGCTCTTTGCCTCCAGGGTTCTGAGTCATCATAAAGACATCCATATGAGATGTGTCCCTTGCTGATGCACTATCTTCTGCCATTATTGGAAGAACTGCGTCTACAACTATCACTTTACCATCCTCAGGAATTGCTTTGTAGCAATTTTTCAAGAGTATCAAGCAATGTTCATCACTCAGTCGTGAAGTATCCACTGTAAGGAAATTAATTTAGCATCACAATACTCATCTCTCTAGTGTTGGTCATCAAATTGTTTCTTTCGGGTAAATAATCTACGAGTTAGTTCTCCAATTAAATTTAAAATTCATACAAATTTGACTGACAAACTAATCTATGATTAATTGAGTTAAAGTTCCAAAATATTCAAACTATTTCAATTCAACCTAGGTAGGACCACGAGGGCTGTGGCTGCATGTATCACGGCTCGAAACTAAGACATTACTTAATCAAGAACAGCTTCCTACCAACACTGATCCAACAGTTGTTGGTAGCCAACACAATAGGTTTTTCTCTACATCATTGATCATTTATGTAAAAGTTCAAAAAAAAATACTTTTTTTTTTTTTCTCTCAACAACTATTTTAAAATGATTGCATATACCAAGACTCGAATTTAATAGGTTGCTTAAGCAAAAGCTAGATATGATACATCACTTAAGCGAGAACAGTTCTATTAGTTGGTTTCAATAGTTGTTGGTAAAAAGGAAAAAAGAAAAAGATAACTGTTTGGCAAGAGAGAAAATTAAAGGACAGACCAACTTTCCATGTAGACCTTGTCTTGACTGGAAATCAAGAGAGGTGAAAGTGAGACTCCATCTTCATTTCTTGCAAATAATTTTGAGACAGGAGTCAAATAGTACAGTCTTTGCTGATCATTGGCAGCCAAAGAGCAACCAAGAATAGAGTGGCTAGCCAGAAGCCTCAGGATCCTGTCAAGCATCATGGGTGCATCAGGGTTGCTAGTGGGTAGCTGACCAGCAACGTCAAAAGCTGAAACCTTTGCATCTGGGCCCGCCTTGGCTATAATGTCAAAAATGTCGAGGTCTATTGCTGTTTGCATGACCATTGGCAATACCATCCCCAATGAAATTTGAATTGCATATGAAAAGCTTTCTTCTTCTTCATCATTGTTTTCAGATTTGTTGATATCTTTTGCTGAAGAAGCCATGTTTTTTGCTATTTTCTTCTACCGTACTTGGTTCCAATGAGGCTATAATGCAGATCAAAGTTCAATGCTATCACTAACTTAAAGCATTATTTTTTAAAATAAATAAATAAATAAATAAAAACTGAGCAAATTTCGGATTTCCCAAGGCATGCATTAAGATTCCAGTTTCATCTAATCTCTAAATTTTGTTCAATAATAGGAAGGAATTAGAAAATTTTATTTAAAGAATTATAATTAATTAAAAATTAAATAGGTTTGTAAATAACTAATTTTAAAGGAGCTAATTGATTAACATGTAATATTATTATTAACACTAGAAGATAACAAAAAATATATATATATGTATATATTATAAGATGGTTGAACTTCAATTTGTTTGCTTTATATGTGAATACAATGCCGGCCGGCTGTGGTGTGGATGATGCGACTGCACAACCAATGATTCTTTTTTAAGGCAGAGGTTTGGTGTTTGATTCGCTAATAAAATATTGAATACTGGAAATGGTTTTTCTTGGACGAAATCAAAGATTTAGATTCTGTCACATAATTTTAAAAACTATATAACTATTTTTTATTGTTCAATTTATTAATATTTAGATTATTTAATCTATAAATAAAAAATTAAAAACTAAAATTTAGTGAGAGAAAATATTGAAGGAAAACTTATATGTATATCTAACCAATGAGAAAGTTATTTAATAATTATTTTTCTTTAAACGTATTACGAAATATTCTACCTGTTAGTATTTAAATCACTTACCTTCCAATAAAAAACCATTGTTAACCACACCTAAGTTATTTAAAAGCATTTATATTGGCCTTCATTCGAATCTCACCATTCCCAAGTTTATTTAGGAACTAGACATTTGGCCCATACATTATGCGGATTAAATAAATGGACAATTTTAATTTATATATATCTTTAAAAATATTAAAAATTATAAATTCGAAAAAAGTTAAGATAATTTTTAATAATTCTCTGTCCATTATTTAATTTTTAAAAAATGAAAATAAAATATGATGATAGTAAGAGTGCAAGCAATATAGAGTTTTAAGCAATGAACTAGTAATTTATATATTGATAATAGTCATAATAAATATTTAACAATTCAAATAAAATATATAAAAATCTAAAAATTATTAATTTGATAAAATTAAAATTAGCATAACATATTTAATGAAAGAAGTGAACAATTGAATGATTTATATTATTATTTAATAAAAAATTGAAGGATAGAAATTTTGCATTTTACATTGATTTTCATCTTAAAAATAATGACCTTATCTTCTATTAGAAAATTTTATTTCTATTAATTTAATTAATTTTAAAAAATATTTTTAATTATTTTATTCTATATTAATTTTCTATAAAATATAATGTTTTCAATATCATATGATATTATTTTTTAGAAAAAGGAATTGAATAAAGACAACTAAAATTAAACACACTATCAAAAAAATTTAATAAATGGTAAATATCATGTATAAATACTTAAAATATTAATACAGTTAAAAATTTAAAAGTTTATATATTTCCAAACTAAATTATAAATAAATTTAACAAAATGTTAGCTATGTAATTGAACATTAAATTAAAATAACATAAAAAATTAATAAAATTGTAAATAATAAATTATTTATGTTCAAGTTATTAGATTTTTCTCATGTGTGAACAATTAAAAAAAATTATATTAATATTAATTAATGTGAAATGTATAATTTATATATTTTCAAATAATAAAATATAATTCTTTTAAATTAAAAATAATTGAGTCATTTATACTATAAATAAAATTAAAACAGTGTACAATTATAAATTATAAATTATAAATGAAAGAAATTCAAAAATCTATATCAAAAGATCAATAAATTCTAAAAAGATAAGAATAAAAATATTAATTTTTATGATACCACATGTCAAAATAAAAAAGAATTTGAAAGTGCCACTTGTCATAACTACAATAATACATTATCTGTACTTTGCCTTTAATAAATATATATATATATATATATAAATACTATAAATGTCTAATGGATCATGAACTACGATGCAGGAGTAATCATTTTATTAGCATTTGGCATACTCCAACCAATATTGATTGATGGTGGTTATGGGGTTGAAACTCAAGAATTCCAATTCTCACAAAATGATAATACCATTATTGGCAAACTCATTTTAAATGAATGTTTTTAGAAATTTAGAATTCAATATCCAATCTCCTTAGCAATTAAAAATATTAAAATACTAATACTATTATGGTTAGAATAACTTTTTAAATAACTTTTATAAAAAAAAAAAAAAGATAAAAATTCAAATTATATCAATATCATTATAAAAAAATAAATTTTATAAATATTAAAATTTAACTCTCACCAATATTAGAGGTGATATTTACTTATATTATGTGTATTATATTTTATAATTGAAATTGTGACACAACTGATAATTGTTGGAATCAATTAATAGATGACTGTTTTTGAGTTTTGAATTGTAATAAATACAATCACGTTACATAATTGTTGGAAAATTTTTACTGTTCTTGTGATTCTGTCTATTGTCATTGTGATTATGTCCGGATCGAATTAGATTAGTTAGAGTTCTATGAGTTTTAGATACCCGTAATTCAAATAAAAAATATATAACACACAATTAAAAAATTTTATATTTAATCAATAAAAATAAAAAATATATTTTTATGTTACAAATTCAAAAGTAAAATATAACACATTTAGTTTAGGTAAAAAATTTTGTGTAGCAGTAATATATGTATATAATCAAATTAAAATGGAGAATCTGGAGTAATTTTTTTAAGATAACAAAGAAGAGTGTTCATCACATAAAAAAAAAAAATCATCAATTGAATTGACAATTTTTCATGTTTTAAAAAGAGTTTTTTTTCCACTCAACTGTAAATAAAACAATGGAAAATGAGAAAAAAAATTTTCAAAAAATTTGTTAGGAACTAAATAAAAAAAGAAATAGAAAAGGGATGGCAAAATGGTAAATAGAAGAGAAGAGGCGGGAGGAGAAGGAGGGGCCATGTGGACACTATATATTATAACACATCCCACTCCAGCCACTCGCTCACTCACACATTACAAAATCTCTAAAATCTAAATTACAACCTCTCCTCTCCTCCTCCTCCTCTTCCTTCCCTACAATTTTTTTTTTTCGGCTTTTCCAGAAAGGCTCACCTTCCCATACAAAAAGCAGCAACCGAAATAGGGTTCACCACACCGAAATGACGCATTAGCCCCTCTCAATTTTTTATAATCACATTTTTATTTTCTCAAAAAAATTAAAAAATAATAAGAGAAACTTCTATAGCGTTTGTTGAGCTGCCTTCCTCCCTCCTTCCCTCCCTCCCTCTCGCTCTTTCTCCGGTGGCTGGCTGCCTCTAGGTAAACCTACGCTCTTCTTCTATACAGATTTTTTTTTATATATTTATATATATATTTTTGTTGCATTTTCTCTTTTGATCCGTTTTCTGTTATCTGTTTGGTTGCTGAGAAAAACAAAAAATTTTCTTCTTTTTTTTTTTTTTTTTTTTGAGGTAATGAGGTGCTGCTTTAGCTTTTTACTGTTTGAAATTCGTTCAAATGAAGATGTTTAGGTTATGTTAACTCCAGAGATCTGAAGATTTCTTCTTCATTTTCTCGCCAACCAAACGCTGCATGAATCATTTATCTCTCTCGTGCTCATTTCTATTGTGTTTGCAGGCAAAATAAATAAAAAAACGCTTATTTTGCTATTCACAAGAAATGTTATTTCTCTTCTTTGAAAATTTTGCTTTTATTTGATCAGATCAGATCTGCTCTGTCTTTTCTCTTAAAAATTTCCTGTAGATATGTTTTGGTGTGTGTGTGATTTTTTTTTTAAAAAAAATTCTTGTGCTGCCAATGCGTGTTGAATTTGTTGTGTTCTATTAATTTGCGATTCCAGGATTTTTTAGTTTTTTTTTAATCTTTTCTCATTTGTTTGATGAACAAAACCTGATTCTTTTGTAGCAGAATCCGTGATTGAATATGAATTTGAATTTACATTTTTCTTGTTTGCAGAATTATAGTGGAGTAAATTTGCCACACCAAGACGATTCTGAAACTTGTATCTTGTTGTTGTGAATTCGAAGTCAGTTTTTGGTCCTGAGTCTCCTGGGGATTCATTCATTGATTCTTTGATTACTGCAATGGTTGCCACTGCTGCTACTGCCTCTTTCTTTCCGGTTCCGCCTCCTACTTCAGATGCCAAATCCAATAAGGTACCTTCAAGTTTGGGTGCAATCAAATCGAAATCTACTTCTTCCTCTGGGAGTTTACAGGTTAAGGCAAATGCACAAGCTCCTCCCAAGATAAATGGATCCCCAGTAGGCTTGACAACGTCTGTGGAAACTGTGAAGCATGATGATGATGTGCCTTCGCCACCACCTCCCAGGACATTTATTAACCAATTGCCTGATTGGAGCATGCTTCTTGCTGCTATTACAACTATATTTTTGGCAGCTGAAAAGCAGTGGATGATGCTCGATTGGAAACCAAGGCGATCTGATGTGCTTATTGATCCATTTGGGTTAGGTAGAATTGTTCAGGATGGTCTTGTTTTCCGTCAGAACTTCTCCATCAGATCATATGAAATTGGTGCTGATCGTACGGCATCCATAGAGACGTTAATGAATCATTTACAGGTAAGGTCATGTATCTCTTAATTTTTTTATTTTATTTGGGGTATATTTTTGTGAATTTTATGTAGCTGGGAGACTGGGATATATGAAGCAACAAATAGCGTATTATTTCCTCACCAGTTTTTTTTTTTCTACAATTTCCTTGGTTGCAGGAAACTGCCCTCAATCATGTTAAGACTGCTGGACTTCTTGGGGATGGATTTGGTTCAACCCCGGAGATGAGCAAAAGGAACCTCATATGGGTGGTTACTCGCATGCAGGTTCTGGTGGATCGTTATCCAACGTGGTAAGCCACCAATACCTCTGTTTGCATTCTTGACCATTAAATTAATCAGTTTGGTATCAAATATTCTTTAGGCTTCTATTCTCTATGCCACAAATATTTACTTTCTTTCTAGCTTTTGAAACCAAGGGCTTCAGGTTGAATCTCAAGTTCTAAACTAAGCTGATCTTGGGCTCATCTTGTGCCAAATAAGCAGCTCTACCCAAGATTCCTGGCCCTCTGTTCTATAACTTGCTAGGTTGATTCATAGAGCTATCGTTTAAGCGTAAAAATTGTATTAATTATCATGGTTCTTTTGGGATTGGGTCTGCAATGCATGCTCAAGCTTATTGGCCAATACTTTGGTTAGCAGACTAGATGTAATATATGACTTGCAACTGTTTTTGAATGCTCCTCTCCACCTTTTTTTTTTTCTTTTTGAATTGGAGCGAGAAATGGATGTTGTTGCATGTGATTCTTGTGCATAATATCTTTGTGGTTTTTAATTCTTTCAATCCTGTATCTTTAGCAATAAACTCAAAATGCTCATGACACTTCTGCAATCATTGGTTGACATCTATAATTTTTCCAGCTAGCAATGGTCAATGATGGCTAGGGTGTGCTTAAAATGTTTGAGTCTAGGTAAAGCATTGAGAAAATTCCAATTAAAAGCAGAGCTGAACAAGGCATGAATTAGAGTGCAGTACACAATTCAGTTGCTCATGGTTGTTCTGCGACTGAACATTTGGTTGTTTTCAGTTAATGACTTAAAATATATTTAATTATATACAAATTAGGAGCATTAGATTTTTGCCAATCTGTTTCCCCATCTTGAAGCATTTTGAGTTTGGTTCCCTGCATTCTGGCAAGGACTTTAGTGTAGAGCGATTTTACACGATGACCCCAGTTTAATCAGCTGAATTTATGTTTTACAGGGGTGATGTTGTTCAAGTAGATACGTGGGTGAGTAATTCAGGAAAAAATGGCATGCGGCGTGATTGGTGTGTCCGCGACAGTAAAACTGGTGAAACTTTAACAAGAGCATCGAGGTAGAGAATCATTCCTTGATGTTATTTTGCTTCATTGTTTTCCTTAAATCTGATGACTAATTAATTTGGAAATTTGTTTTGATATCTCCAGCGTGTGGGTGATGATGAATAAACTGACGAGGAGGTTATCTAAAATTCCAGAAGAAGTTCGAGGGGAAATAGAGCCTTACTTTTTGAATTCTGACCCTATTGTGGATGAGGATAGCAGAAAACTGCCAAAGCTTGATGACAGCACTGCGGACTACGTTCGCAAAGGTTTATCTGTAAGTGAACTTAAGGAACATCACATCTCTTATAATTACTGTTCGCATGTTGGTCTTACGGGATTTATTTGCTGTCTGATTTGCAGCCTAGATGGAGTGATTTAGATATCAATCAACATGTTAACAATGTGAAGTACATTGGCTGGATTCTTGAGGTATATCTTTTTGACCTAGAAAATCTCCTTTTTTATTGCCCTCTCTTATCTTAACTATCAGTTAGTAAAATAGTTGTAGCCATTAAGCTCTGTGATTGGTTTTAAAATGGCCAGTCAACAAAAAAAATCATATTTGGAATGTGATTCAATCAAAATTAACACTTTTTTTTCTCTTTCCTTCTCTTTTTCCCCAATTTTCAGTTCTACCAAAATCATATAAGATTGTGTTGTGTGATATCTTTATTCAATCGTTAAGAGATTCATTTGTCATTTTGTTGATTGTAGAGTATGCTAAATTTGTGGTCATATTAGTATAATAAACTTGTGTACCTATATGTTTTAAACAATTGTTTTAATGCGTAAAGAAAAGAAATGATAAATTTCTGTCAGAACTCAAGCAAACCTATGTGTATAAGAAGTTTTTAATTTAGCTATTTGTTATGCTTGGAATGACTTTTCTACTTTTAATTTTTCTAATCTGCTGAAATAGTCAATTGCTTGATCACTAATTGACAGCTGGACTGGATAAGACGATATTGTTCCTTTCCATAATGATTGTCTCATGATACAAGTTACAAACACAATCAATCATGTTTTCTTTTGACCTGTCTTCTTTAACAATTTAGCTGGACTTATTATTGGAAAAGGAGCACACCTGTTCTCAACCCACATGGTTGTGCTGTTCTAAAGTTTTGTATTTTTTGGCCTGGCCTTGAATAGAATATGTAAGCTTGAATTCCCTGTCCGCTTCAGTGTTAAAATAAATAATTGTTAACCATGGGCATCTGAATGGATTTAATATTTTTTTGAATGCTGACATGTCATGTCTTATTTCAACATCTTTGATATGTTAAATGACTCTCTGATGCAATGATGCTAATTAAATGCACCCATGTGAAAATTTTAGAACTCTACCAAACTAAATGGATTTCGTGCCTGTGGACAAGTATAAAAAAATGAAAAAACTTGGTGTCTTTGACACCTAATTGTTACTTTATTGTCATACTGAATTGTTAGTGACCTGGAGTCAAGTAGGAATTTTATGCACAATATGTCATTGCACTTTTTTGTTCTCTTAATTTGAACGATTACTTCATCCTGTGATGCATGTTGATGCAGAGTGCTCCACTGCCGATTCTAGAGAGTCATGAACTATCTGCTATCACTCTGGAGTACAGGAGGGAGTGTGGAAGGGACAGCGTGCTGCAGTCTCTGACTGCTGTATCTGGAAATAATATTGGAAATTTAGCAAGTGCTGGAGACATTGAGTGCCAGCACTTGCTTCGACTTGAGGATGGACCTGAGATAGTGAGGGGAAGAACTGAGTGGAGGCCAAAGTACACAAGCAACTCTGGGATCATAGGACAGATTCCAGTCACAAGTGCTTAAAGATTTCATTCTTTGTCGTTGAGATCGGCATTAATCTCCTAATGCCACAATGTCTTTGTAGAGTACTCCTTTTGTTCAGTCGGAGTTATATATATATATATATATTTCTTCATTTATATACATTATATATTTTTTCTCATTTCATGAAAAAAAAAAAAAGAAAGTAAGCTGTAAGCTGGTGTAATTAGTTGTTCCTGAACTCTCTCATTCTCTCGCTCACATTCTCTCCGTTGAAGTGGCTCTGCTTTTGGAACATGAAAGAGTCTAATTTTCTAGGGGGAGATGCTCTCCCTCTCTCTTGCCAATAGCCTGTTCAACTTAGATTGGCGTTATTAGCATGTTGGAGATGGCACCTGCTCCAGAATTATGGCCTTTTAGCTGGGAAACACACTGTAAATTTGCGGCATATTTTTTTTTTTTTATTACTTTTTGTCCTTTAATCTCTTGTGAATTTAGGACTGGACAGAACTAAATATGTGGTTCATTTATTGTTTTTGGGTGGTGGTAGTGGTAGGGTATTAATTAATGTTATCAGTAACCTTTTTTTTTTTTTTTTAAATTTTAAATTGTCATTTTCTGGTGTAGTTCTCTATAGGGGTGTAACTAAGCCGTTCGAGCTGCTCGGCGTTCGACTCGTTAAAAGCTCGTTCGAGCTCGTATATTGAAGCTCGGCTCAAACTATGCAAAGTTCGGCTCGTGAAAGCTCGTGAACAAGCTCGAATAAGAGTTCGCGAGTCAGCTCGTAATTTTAATGTATTAATAATTTAATTTTAAATATATAATTTTTTATTCATTTAAATATTTTAAAAATATATTATTACAAAAAATCATAATTTTATAATAAATTATTTAGTAAATAATTTATTTTAATTTTTTTTAATAAATAATTTAAATTTATACACTGTATTTTTAGAAATTTTTTTAGCTTATTTAAGCTTGTGTAAGCTCGTGAACAGCTCGTGAACACTTAACATTTTAATGAGCTCGGCTCGATTGTAAATGAACTAAGTTTGAATTAGCCAAAATTTAGTTCAGTTCGGCTCGCTTACACCCGTAGTTCTCTATCATGTGATCCTATCCATGAACGCAGGGTTTCTTTGTTTCCGCGATTTCCTTCACAGCAACATCCAATAACACTGTGCGAATATGATTGCTGGTGCTTCGCTTTCGATCTTATTCTTGAGCGTTGCTGTCAATCACTAACACAGGTATACAAGATTCAAAAAAATTCAAAAAAAAGAAAGTAACAATAGGTTTATAGGTTATAGGGACGTTTAACCGCACGTTACCGGTCCAGAAAATGCACCCACATGTATATATATTGAATACAACTCTAGATGTTACATCAACATTTATATGATTACTGAATTCTATAATAATGTCTCAATGCTAGATGCAACATCAACATCCAATGACCTAAATATTTTGGTGCCCAATCACAATTTTACAATTTCTCTACCTCTTCCTTGTGTTGTGAAAATGATCACTTCCACAACCTTATATTTTGAATATGTAATCAGTAAAGCCAAGAGCGAATCTCCTCTAAGATTTTGAAAGAAAAAAAAAAAAATCTGCATAAGATATTTGCCATCGACATTTGTGGATCTACAGACATGTATATCGGCATGCTGTTAGGCTGAATGGATGTTTGGTATAACTATTGAAAAGCAACTAGTAGCTGCTAGCCCTATGGGCATGCTGTTAGGCTCAATGGATGTTTGGTGTAACTATTGAAAAGTAACTAGTACGTGTTAGCCCCATGGGATATTAAAAGCAGTGTAATTACTATCAATTTCATTTTGAAAATTTTCACCAATAATTTTTTTTTTAAAAAATTAACTAATATGATAAAAAATTAAAAACAAAAAAAGTTATCTAACCCTGTTAGAATGAATAATTTTCTATCTTGTCACAGGGCAAAAACATTGATAAAGGGAGGAATTCAATTCCCCCCACTCTCCCCTACTTTTCCTTAAAAATTTTTTAATATAAAGACCAAGTGCCAATAAATAAACAAATATATATATATATATATATATATAGTCAATTTTTTAAATTACAATATGACTTTTTTTGTTTTATTTTTTTCATGTTACTACTAAAAATACTTATTTATATCATTTGTGTACAAAAAAGTATTATTATTTTTATTTAAAATAATCATAATTACATTAATATTAAAAATATAATTGATGTCCACATTAATTGCTAAACAAATTATCAGCAAGTAAAATGATAATAATTACTATTATTAGCTACCAGCCTGTAGCCACCCCAAATAACTTTGTCAAATATACCACTAGGCTTCCAACACTGGCTTTGGTGTTTAGATTTGGGCTTCTTTCATTTTTCAATTAGAATAAAATGAATTAATGGCGTAGCCCAAACTTTCCATAACAATAATCTCCTATTATACATATATAGAACAACGCCCACATTCTTTGGATTTTCTTTTTTAAATAATCAACAATATTTCTCAACATGACAGCCAGTTTATTAATAAAAAAAATGGTAGGTAGTTATTGTTATTAAATATTAAACTAATCATGCAGATCGCGATAACTATAAATAATACATATTTTTAAAAATAAATAATTAAATAATTTTAATAAATTATAAGTTATAAATTAATAAATTAGTTTATAATAGCATAAATTTAAAAAAATTATTATAATAATTTTATTTGGTTACTTTTTATTAATAAAAATAATAATTAAATAAAGAATATAAAACAAAAATAATAATTAATTAAAGGACCTAATAGTTTATTAATTTATTTAAATTAAATTTTTAAATTTAAAATTAATGAAAAATATATAAAATATCAATGTAACTATTAAATATAATTCATCATAAATAATTACACATAATCATTAGATATTTAGTTGATAAAAGAAAAAATAGTAACAAATAACAATGACCGAAAAAAATGATACAATGATAAAATTAAATTGTATTATATTATATTCATATAATTTTAGAATTGAGTGAGAGTGATGAACATGTCATTATCAAAAGATTGATTGTGCTTTATATCTTGAATTTTGGACTCAAGATCATGCAATTCTTGTAGAACCAGATATAGATTCTAAATCGTTTCTTGTTCTAAAAAAATATTTTAGTTGCACTATTATTTATATATATATATATATATATATATATATATATATATATATATATATATATATATATATATATATATATATGAGACTTGAATTTAGCCTATGACATCATTATTTTGAGTGTTTGGTCGTTGTTGTGCCTTATAATAATGTTAGAGGTAGATATGGTCTGAGACACGGGCGTATCTCAGGGTGTGTTCAAGGCTATCATTTTGTCCAGAGGAAAACACGGGTAGATGCACTGGCATGTCGCAGGGTATGTTAAAATAGGTAATTTAGGTCAGAAGCAAACACGGGTCGAAACACGGCCGTGTTGGAGGCCGTGAAACGCATAGGAATGATGTTTTGACATATACTTGGTGGCTAAGTCAAAGAAATCATTTCCCAATAGGATTTGACTCTTATTTAGGAATTAAACTATTAATTGGAATTAAATTCTTATCACTTATATTAAAGAGATTTCTATATTGAAAAGAATCCTTAATCAAGTTGGATTTTATATCCTCTATAAATAGGGCTATATGTATATATATTAAGTGTATTGTAGAGACACCGTGAATGCCTTGTGTTCTGCACGTGTGCTAAGTAGAGAGCTTGATTGGGTGTAATTGGGGCTAAGGGTTGAGTGTTTGTCTCCATACTATTTTTTTGTATTTTTGGTTGTTTTGTGAATTTGTTCTTCATTCGCCCGTGGACGTAGGCTTATGCCGAACGACGTTAATTTTTATGTGTTTTCTCTATTTTTGGTGATGTGTTTGTTTATTATCTTAAATAATTTTTGATCATCTTACGTGTTAGGTCCTAGAGGCTGCTCAATAGGGGGGGGGGGGTGAATTGAGATTTTAAAAACATTTACTGAAATTCAAGCTGATTTTGAAAACTAGTAAAGTGAAATCAGAGAGCTAAAATATTTAAACTATAAGGAAGTTAAAAATATAATGAGGTCAGAAAAGCTTAATTTTGACTTGAGCTGAAATGCATTAAGAAAGAGCAGACAAGTTTATCAAACATCACAATCACCAAAAGTAGATTTAAAAGGGAGTATAGCTTGACACAAAAGATTTATCGTGGTTCGGCACCTCTTGCCTACATCCACTCCCTAAGGAAACATCCCTGAGATTTTTCACACTATAAGCTACCTCTTTTCACAAGTAAGA
>CATIWO010103633.1:0-10859 GCA_949673435.1 Macaranga tanarius | reverse complement strand
TAATAAAAAAATATCGACATGATCTTCAGCAGTTTGATTATTGATATGAACAAGAAAAACTCTTTAGCCATTTTGATAAATTTTGCTTGAAATCTCACAGAAATGGAGACTAACAAGGTAATAAAAGCCAAAATCAACAGGGAATGACCATCTAGCACTATAGTTACTTGCAGGTACATCTAGAATTGTTGTGGCAGAGGTGTAAACTTGGATTGGAGTTGCACATAGTTTTCCTCTACATACAACATACAGTAGTGGTCAGAAGTTTATACTGACCAACATGGACTGAGAACAATGCCTTCGATAAACTTAACTCTGAATAAGTGATTAGTTTAAAGTAAAGTCGAACAATAGAAGCGTATGCTTTTTTTCTCTTTTATTATTATCCTAAACCTCGCACTTGAGGACTGTATTGCTATTGTTGTGCAATAATAAAAGCTCTCCCGCTCTGTTTTTTTTTTTTTTTTTGTGATTTACCAAAACAAAGGAGAATATCTCCAATCAAAATATAATCTTTCTTTTATTTTTCAACTTTCCCATTTGTGCACTAACTATATTAAAAAAAAAAAAGTAAATGAAAATCAACCAGAAGCAAATTTATGAAGCCACCCACCTGAAGAAAATTGATTTCTCTCTCAAGCATCTACACCTTAGCCATTTCTCTGCGCTTGCCATACAAATCATGATACAATGGCGGAGACTTAGGACAGTGGCGGCAAAGAGAAAATAGAGGAAGAGCCACTGCCATTACTACCACTAGACTTAGATGCAGCAGCAACCATTACTCTATAACTTTCTTACGTAGTAATAAACTCTCTAAGAAAACACACTCAAAATAAAAAAGAAAGGAATATGTGAAAAAAAAGTGAGCAAGCAAGAAAGTAGTACTGGCAAAGGAAGTAACAAAGGTCAAGCAACCACAAGTGGATTATATGGGACAAACAATAAGGAAGACAAGTAACATTAGGTATGTGTGTCGTGTGTGACTAAGGAAGAGAGAGGGTAAAGAAAAAAGAAAAAAATAATTTAGGGCTCTAATTGATATTTTTATATTAAAAAATTACAATCTAATACAAGAAAAAATGGATATTTTAACATATATTAAATGAGGGGCAAAAAAAAAAAACTTAATTTTGTGCTTAAATGGTCCAAAAAAAACATTAGGGGCATATGTGCTCTTCGGTATAAACATTAGGGGCGGAAATGCACCTTTGCCCATATAGATAGCGGTTTTAACTCCAATGTTAAATGAGGGCCAAAAACACAGAAAAAACTTAATTTTATGCTTAAATGGTCCAAAAAAACCATTAGGGGTATATGTGCTCATCGGTATAAACATTAGGGGTGAAAATGCACCTTCCCCCCAAAATAAATTATGCATTTTTATTTGTTTCACCTAAATTACTTTAATAAATTAATTCATAATTGTTTTATATTTAATTAATAAAAATACAATATATATATACTGATATACAATTAGTCAATAAACAACATTTTTCAATAGTCTTGCTTTTGCTTTTTCTTAAAGAGATTTGCTCATCCCATTTTACTAGTTACTTTCCCAATAATTTATTGAATACATAAAATTTGCATAATAATAATAAAAAAAAAAGAAAATGAGAAAAAAACAGTTAAAAAAGGAAGTTTCTCGAAGAGACGTAACGCAGCTTCTCGTCATCTTCTCATTTTCTTAATTTTTTTCCTTTTCCCTCCTTCTCTCCTACCATTGTTTTCTTCGTTTTGCCATTTCTCTCCTCTCCCCTCTCATAATAAATCTCATCACAACCAAGAAGAACCTTCTAGAATTACCATTTCCAAATTCCTCCATCCCTATTCTCCTCTTTCTCCAGAACAATCTTTCACCTCTTCCTTTATTATTATCTTATTTTTACTGTACACGGTGATGGCTCCATCGCCGGGAGAACATAACGGCGCTGCGACGACGCTTGAACCACAGAGATCGATACCGACTCCGTTTCTGACGAAGACGTACCAACTAGTAGATGATCCAGCAATAGATGATGTGATATCATGGAACGACGACGGATCTACCTTCATCGTTTGGAACCCTACGGTTTTCGCTAGAGATTTACTTCCAAAGTGTTTCAAACACAACAACTTCTCTAGCTTTGTTCGTCAATTAAATACTTACGTGAGTCTTTGGATTCAATATCTAATCATCAATTACTTTATCATCAAAAAACTTCAAGTTAACATCGTCGTTTGTTTTCTATAGGGATTTAGAAAGGTAGTACCTGATAGATGGGAGTTCTCTAACGATTGTTTCCATAGAGGTGAGAAGAGACTTTTATGCGACATACAACGAAGGAAAATTAATACGCAAGTGGCGGCGACACCGTCAGCGCCACCGCAAACGTCTGCCACTGTAGCAGCAACGGCGAAGCCGATAATATCTCCTTCAAGTTCTGGAGAGGAACAGGTGATTTCAACAAACTCTTCTTCACCGTCAGGATTAAATGGACCGACGGCGGAGATGTTAGATGAGAATGACAGATTAAGGAAAGAGAACGTTCAGCTTTCTAAAGAACTGACGGAAATGAAGACTCTTTGTAATAACATATTTTCTTTGGTGTCAAATTACGGTGGTAACCAGCCACCGGAGAGCGGAGGTTGTCCGGCAGCGAAGGCGCTAGATTTGTTGTCGTCGAAGCAATTTTCAGGGGAGGAGGAGGAGATGGAGATGGAGATGGAGATGGAGACAGAAACCAGCGCCAGGCTGTTTGGTGTAGCGATTGGCGTGAAGAGAGGTAGAGAAGGTGAAGATGTAGAGAATGACACGCAGTTACAGCTGCAGCAACCAGGTGGTAATAATTCAGTGAAAGTAGAGCCGTTGGATTGTCAGAATGGTACAGTCAACGGCGATCAGCATGATCAAGAATCAACGTGGCTTAAAACAGTGGCGGAGAGATAACATGACCGAACGGACCTTGCGTGAAACCGGAACCATAGAATTAAAATATTAATTAAGAGTAGGTTGTGGTACTGTAATGATAGTTAGCAAGTAGCGGATCTAAAGGTCATCATCAAGGACAAGGAGGGGAGGGGCACGTGTTAAATAGGTTCACGTGCTTGGTGAACCTTTTGTAATGAACTTCAAGAAGTTTCTTTTGTTTATCTTTTTGGGCCTTTCAGGAAAATTCCTTTTCGTACTTTGTTAATCAGTTGTGATAATAATAATAATAATAATAATAGTAATTAAGGTGCAAGAAACGTGTGTTACGTGGTTTAGGTGTTAATTAGGCACCAATTAGTACTATAGTTCATGCTAGTTTTACGGAGTTAGTAGTACTAGCTTAATCCTATAGTGCCAACGGCCTATTTAAAATTTGTAGAAAAATAATATTGTTTCTTTGGGTATATAATTCTTTTTTTTTTTCTTTTTCAATTTTGAAAGAATTTCATTTTGTTGTTACAAAATGTATGTGGTTAAAAAAAATTACAAAAATGGAGCAATAAGCCGATAAACTTGAGTACCAGAATGAACAATCCTGTTCCAATGGCATATCACCTCTAGTAAGATTAATCATTGGTATGCAGTTCCTTGATATATGCAAAAATTAGATTTAATTCATATAAGGTTCCGCTAGTGTGATTGTGAACATAAAGAAATCATCACCCACCCAAAAACACATCACAGAATAGAAATTAGTTAGAAATAGTTGAAGAAGTAAAGTTTTGTGGTGTTTTGATATACTAATCATATCAGCACTGTTTTTTTTAAAACAAAAAAAATTGCTACTTTTCGCTTTCACAAAAATTCTATTTAAAATTTTTTAATTTATTATTGTAATTAATCATTAAATTAAAAAATTATTGAAATTAATTTGAATATTTTTTTAATAAAATTTATATCAATTAAATTTTTAATATTTTAAACATTATTTTTCTCTTTTTTCACTCACTATATATCGTATTTTCAGTATTTTTCTTTTAATAATTTTAGTTTTAGTGTTTTTTTTAAAAAAAAATTATATGTAATATTTCTTATCTTATAATTGTAATTAATAATTAAATAATAAAAATTAATTTAGTTATACTTATTTTAATTAAACTTTAATAAAATTTGTTGCTGTAAATTAATTTTTAATATTTTTAACATTAATTTTCTTAAGTAATCAAATTAGCTATTTAATTATTTTTAATTTTATTATTTCGTTCTATTAAATAAAAATTCTCTGTACTATTTTAAAATTATGATTATGATTCATTATTTAAATTGTAAATTTTAATTATAGTAACTATTTTTTTTTTTATTAAACTTCAATAAAATTTCTAAATTATGCTATTTATTTAATTTATATTAGTCCAAATAATAATTCATCTAATTAGAGTAAGAGATATAATTTTATTTTAATTAGAAGTAAATATACTATTTTAACATTAATTATTCTGTTTTTATTAATTAAACATCAACTTTGAATATTTTCATTTTTGTACTTTATTTTTCAAAAAATATTTCTATGTACTATTTTTAAATTATAATCGTAATGAAGCATTATATAAAATAAATAATAAATAATAAATAATTTTAATGATATTTTATTAAAATTTTAATAAAATTGGTCACTATAATTAATTTTTATCATGATTTTAACATTTTTAACATTAATATTTTTCTTATTTTTAGTAATTATATATCACATTTTAATTTTTTTAATTTAATACTTTTTCTCTTTAAAAAAAGTAGACACATTTTTCAAATTATTATCATAATTAATCATCAAATGATTCAAGATTACTTAAATTAATTTTAATTAATTTTAATAAAATTCTTCACTCAACATTAAGATTTTAATTTTTTTTTTGATATTTTTAACATTTTTTTCTCTTTTTTTTACCTACTATAATTGCTTTTTTAGTATTTTTTAATATTTTTTTTAATTATTTAAATAATAATAATTATTTTTTATTAAAATTCAATAAAATTTTTAGAATTATGTAAAATTTCATCTAATTAGAATAGGGATATAATTTTATTTAAATTATAACTGAATATACTATTTAATTAGTTTATATTATATAAAATAGAAGTTAATCTAATTAAAATAGGAAATATAGTTTAATTATAATTATAATTAATATATTACTAGATTATTCAGATTTTATAAATTAAGCTAATTAAAATAGGAAATAAAGTTTTAATTCAATTATAATTGTAATTTTAATTAATTTAATTTGATAAATTATTAAATTATCCGATTCTTATACAATAAATAATATAAACAGTTTTATAATTTCACGCGTCCCCTTCATACGTTTATATATATTGTAGATGTATCGTCTTGGTTTGGTAGAAAATGCACGCAAGTAATGGCGGCTTTATACTAACAAAAATAATGATACTAATATGTTGATGAAAATTCAAAGGGATGATGTTACTTGGAATAAACAGTTGAAGCATGCTTCTTGGATTCATTTCAAGGCTGGCTATATTACATTACATTCACATTTACGTGGAAACTAGAATAGGATTAAGTTAATTTCCTGCTTCGCCGTCTCTAAAGACCTTCCTTCTGTTTTTTCTTTTCCTTTTAAAGAGAGTAATAATGAACATAACAAGATACTATTTTTTTTTGTCTTCCATAGACCCTGACTCTACTACACTACACGCATGTTCACCGAGCACAAAAGCTTTGAATATTCAGTTGATCTTTTTCTTTTTCTTTTTCTTTTTCTCATTCGGCTGCTAAATTTAAAGTCTTAATTGAAGGAAGCCTCCCAGTGAAATGGGCCTCGGCCATTTTTCTAAAAATAGTATAATATGGACAGGCTTATATTATGGACCCCTAAATCATTTCAAGTGGACAGTCACAACTCACAAGTTATCACTGCCTAATAACAAGTTACATACAAAGATTATGTTAGCATAGCAAAGGAAAATCAAGTTTCCAACACTGCAGCTTTACTACAGCAACTGAAAGACATCATCCGACATGCATTTAAATCTACATCTTATTTTCTTTAATCCCTTTCAACAGCTTCAATACTTCAAGCATCGCAGGCCTCTTAGCAGGATTATCACACAAGCATTTGGAAGCAATCTTAAGAACTCCAAGCATCTGCTGTTTTGAGTCTGCATTCAGTACTGTTGGCTCAAGAACATCTGCCGCCTGTCCCTTCCTCATCTTCTGAAACACCCAACCAACCAAGTTCCCACCTTCCACCTCTTTGAAATCCGGCCCAGTTGGCTCTTTTCCAGTCACCAGTTCTAGCAGAATCACACCAAAACTGTAAACATCTCCTCTTGTGGTCGACCTCCCGCTCTGTCCATACTCTGGTGGAATGTAGCCAAAAGTTCCAGCAATTTCAGTGCTGACATGACTCTCATAGGCACTCACCAACCTGGCCAGCCCAAAGTCGGCCACTTTTGGCTCAAAATCTTCATCAAGTAGGATGTTGCTGGCCTTGACGTCCCTGTGAATAATGTGAGGGGTGAATCCATGGTGAAGAAAAGCTAGTCCATGCGCAGAACCAGTGGCAATCTTGAAGCGTTTGGTCCAATCAAGGATTTCAAGCCCCCCACTGCGATTCCTTAGCCAAAAATCCAAACTTCCGTTCACCATATACTCATAAACCAGAAACTTCTCCTCAGAAAAAGAGCAGTAGCCGAGCAGAGGGACTAGATTCTGGTGCTTTACCTTGCCCAAGGTTTCCATTTCAGCTATGAATTCGCGATTGCCTTGTGTCTTCGCTTCACTTAGCTTCTTAACTGCAACTGTCTTGCCATCAGGCAGCACACCCTTGTACACTGTACCAAAACCGCCATCTCCTATGATGTTTGTCTTGCAGAAGTTATTGGTGGCTTCAAGAATATCCACCATGGTTATTTTGAGTAGGGGCTGCTCAAATATAGCTATATTGATGCTCAAAGGCTCCTTCGACCTGCTGCTACTCAAGTAGTAGAGATTGTGATCAATAAAACTGCTTAATTTGCTTTCTTCAATCACCTCAGGATCACCCTGTCTGCTGCCTCTAGTACTCCACCTTCGTAGTGCAAAGGCTATGCCAACAATTATAATCATGCACACAACAGCAATCCCTGCAAGTCCCCAGGCATTTAGCAAAGCAAATCTGCCAAAGCTTCTGAGCCTACAATCTGAACCTGTAATTCTCCCACACAGATTTTTGTTGCCAGAAAGAGAAATTCTTGAGAGGTTTAGGCAAATGCCACTTCTAGGTACTGGCCCTTCCAGACTGTTTTCTGCAAAATTCAGGTACAACATATTCAGCGTGCATATTTTATCTGGAATCTGCCCTGATAACTTATTCTCTGAAACATCCAAATATTCCAGCTGCATCAGGTTCCCCAGCTCTGAAGGAACCTCTCCTGTGAAGCTATTTCCATGAAGATTCAAGTATGTCAAATACGAGAGATTGCCCAATGATCGTGGCAAGGTACCATTAAAGAAATTATTGCTCAAATTCATTGTTTCTATCCTCCATACCATAGAATTGGACAAGAGCTCATCCATGGGACCAGAAAGCCTGTTCTGCTGTACATAAAGCCCCACGAGATTCATCATCTGCGACAGAGATGAAGGAAGTGGACCCACAAGCTCATTATTGCTTAAATCCAAGTGAGTAAGTTCTTTTAAGTTGCAGAAATTAAGAGGAATCGATCCATGTAACTTATTACCCGTCAAGTTCAACTTCACTAAACTACCCAAGCCATTTAAACTTTCAGGGATGGTACCTGAGAGCTGATTTTTCCCCAGATATAAACCCTGAAGCTTGGAAGAGTGACCAAACTCAGGTGGAATACGACCACTCAAAAGATTTCCAGACAAATCCAAGGTTGTAAGATTTGTTAACCTAGAAAGGGATCCTGGAATTGCACCGGAAAGCATGTTATTGTTAAGTAGAAGATCAACAATGACCCCAAGGTTCCCCAATTCCTCTGGTATTGAACCAGACAACATATTCTGAGACAAATCAAACACGCCATGGTGTTGAAGAAAGCTTGAGTCAGGTATATTAGCCTCACGGAAATAGGAAGAAGGCTTTGAAGGAATAGACCCAGATAAGTTATTGTAAGAAAGAACCAAACATTGCAACTCAACCAAATCTACAAGCGTCTCCGGAATTGTCCCATTCAGCCTGTTATTACCAAGGTCCAATGTGGTTAACGCTATGCAATCTCCAAGCTCAACAGGAATATTCCCTTCCAGGAGATTAGAATTCAAGTTAAGAACAGAAAGCGCAGTGAGATTGCCAATCTCTTTTGGGATAGTCCCCTTCAACTGATTGCTGCTAAGTACCAGCCTCTGCAATTCAACAGCTTTTCCAATCTCCATGGGCAGAGAGCCCTCCAACAAATTATTTGAAGCAGAGAATTCCATCAAGCTGGTGGATTTCCATAGACTCACAGGTATTGCGCCTGTGAAATTGTTGGAATCAAGATCCAGAAGCATCAAAGGAAGCTTTGCCAAGTACTCTGGTATAGAGCCATTAATCTGATTATCAAGTAAAACCAACTGGGTCAAGTTAGTGCACTTCAAGAACACATCATCAATAGTACCAGAAAAGACGTTTCCATCAAGATTAATCTCCATAAGTGACACAGCATTACAGAGCTCTCTAGGTATCTTCCCAGACAAACGATTATTGCTTAAACCGATATGCGTTAGGGATGAACAATTCCCAATTTCAGGTGGTAATTTTCCTGAAAAATCGTTGCTTGAGAGAAAAAGCCCGTTCATTTGATTCCATCTCCCAAGCCAGGATGGCAATGGCCCAGAAAGATGATTCTTCTCAGCAGAAAACGTCAACATGGGTAACTGAGAAAGCTCTTCAGGCAGAGACCCAGAAAGTGAATTAAAAGAAAGCATTAAAGTCTTCAAATTCTTGCAATTTCCAAGCTCACCAGGTATAGACCCATCAATCTCAGAGTAAGCAAGATTCAGAATACTCAAATTCTGCAACTTTCCTATAGACTTTGGGATTGAACACTTCAATGGGTTATAAGAAAGGTCAAGTTTACTCAATGACTTTAACTTAGATATTTGCTCAGGCAGTTGTCCTGATATCAAACAATTAGGTGCAAAGAAATTTTCAAGCTTTGAAAGAGAACCAATTTCTGGGGGTAGATGACCAGAGAAAGAATTAATGCCAATGTAAAGGTCAGTAAGGTCTGTGAGATTACCTATTTCTGGCGGAATTACACCTGAGAATGAGTTGTTTGATATATCCAAAGAAGTTAAAGACTTGAGATTATTGAAAAAGGTTAAAGGTAGAGAACCTGACAAAAGGTTGTTCCCCAAGTCCAGGAATCGCAACTGGGTCATCTCGCCGATTTGACTCGGCACTGTACCTGTAAGGGCATTGCTAGAGAGATCAAGAGTATCAAGTTGGGTTAACTTCCCAAACTCAGGTGGTATTTTTCCAGTGAAATAATTGTGACCGAGCTTGAGGACTTGCAGCTGAGTCAAGTAACCGAGCTGACTCGGTAGCTCTCCTGATAAATGATTGTCACCTAGACAAAGCTGTTTCAAGAGTTTAAGAGCTAAAATCTGCGGTGGGATCTCTCCAAAGAATAGATTTTTAGACAAGTCGAGGACAGTGAGGCTGGAAAGAGAGAAAAGAGAAGGGGAAAGAAGACCTTTTAGCAACATACTAGGGAGGACGAGAGAGGTAACTCGACCTCGTTGACAACCAACACCAACCCAGTTGCAATGAGGGCCTGACCGATTCCATGAAGAAAGCAAGCTTGGATTTTTAAGAGAGGCTTTGAAAGACAGGAGGTTTCCTTTATCTGGGTTACGCTCATTTTGCTCTGTTATGGATTTGGGAAGCGAAACGAAGGGCTGGATAAACACAAAGAGGCAAAGAAGCAGATACTTAAACGCCATACTTAATATCAGAGAGAAAAAAAAAAGAAAGGATTTTTACAGACAAAAACTGAAAGAAAGAAACTCAAAAAGAGTACCCATTAGAGAAAAAGAGGGATAAAAGTAAAAACTGGAGGGAGTGAAGAGGAAGCCTAAACGCTATGGTCTCTCTGAGGAGACTGAGTCATAGTTTCTTTTTCCTTTTATTTTCTTCAAGTCTGAGAAATGAGCTAAAGCGGTTTTTACAAGTGTCAGAGGACTACACGTAAGTCACGTGAATTAGTAACGGCAAATCTGTTTTTATTTTACAAAAGAACCCCTTAAGTATGTTCAACTTCAAGTACATTAGAAAGTGAAAGTCTGTCTTTTGGAGATTATTTTCAAGGGATAGTGAAGGGCCCTCCTTCTCCATCAAAAACTTTTGTTAGTATAAAAGTGCAGAGAGAGAGAGCTACAAACAAAGGATTCTCCTCTACTTCACAGAATCCGGCTTTTGTCTTCTTCCAAATCTCTGCTTTTTCTGTTGCTGCTTCTTTTTCTTGGTTGAAGTTTTATAATAGTTAAATTTATTCTTGTTGATGGCACTTTGTATGATTGTGGTTGCATGTTGAACAAAGAGAGATTCTTTCCTACTACTCTATTTTAGTGCAGCTCTATGGACCCTTTGTGTTTCCTGTACTCAACTCAAGTTCAGAATCAGAAGCAATAATTTACTTCTTTTATTATTTAAAAAATAAAATAAAACAAGAATTTGGGTTCCTATAAGATATAGAATTCATGGAAAATTTGCACATATGTTGAATGGTACAGATGCTTTTAATCCCGATATTGAACAGGATGATTGGACATAATAAAAAATGAAAAGAATTTGTGGTTGTGAAGCCCAAAAAAAATAGGTACACCCGTTCTGGCATTGATTCTCTGCTCTGTCCACAAGGACATCAAAACGTGAGTTGTGTGAGTGACCTTCTCCTCAAGCTCTCTTGTCATATTTGTTGTACTCTCTGATAG
>CATIWO010103567.1:0-20951 GCA_949673435.1 Macaranga tanarius | reverse complement strand
ACAAACAAACATAGTGATTATTTCAATATTCAATTTTCTAATCTCTGTGGGATGATATTTTATTACTACTGGTTGCGATTCTATATGCTTGCAGATTTACACACATTATATATATATATAAACAAATTTAGTTTTATTTTTCAGAAAATAAACTTATTTTAGTGTAAAAAAAACTTATTTTTAAAAAATTGTGTTAATATAATTTATATTAACTTGTTGTACGTGTCAAAAAATTTGACACTTTATATTAATTTTTTACAACAAAATTAAATGTAGTTTACCAACAACTTATTTTTATTTTTAAATTTCAAAAGTACACTAATTGAACTTTAAGTTTGAAATTAATTAGCTTTCAAATTGACCCTTATTTTATGAAAGTTAAATTTTTTTAATTCAATTCTACATATAAATAGAAATATTATTTGAACTAATTTTCTGAATTTATTTTTTTCATATATCCCATCATTTTCTTAAAAATGTAAATTATTTTAATTTTTATTATGATTTTAATTTTTTTTTATTTTTTATATATCCCATCAATATTTTTCTATTTTTGTAGTAGTGCAAAACATAACATATTAAAATAAAATTATAGAGTAAGAAATAACATATAAATATTAATTTATTTATTTATATTTAAACTATAATGTGTTTACTACCACTTAAATAATTATAAAATAACATAATAAATGAAAAAAATATAATAAATATAAAAAAGTATTCAACCATTAAGTATTACAAACAACTAATTTATGCAATTATTTCTTGTAAACATAAATCATACATTTAATTAATTAGCAATCCAAGTTAAAAAAAAAAAAAAAAAAAGCAAAAAATTAAAAAATGAACAACTCACCGAAGGGAGGGAGCTGACGGTGGAGAGGAGGGAGGAGGATGACAAGCCGCCAGTCAGAAGATGGAGAAGAAGCCGCCGGTGGAGGGAGGAGGAAGAAGGGGAGCGGCGGGGCAGCTGGGTCGACGGCAGGGGACAGCTGCGTGGGAGTCGGCGCACGCGGGGAGGGACACCGGGAAGAGGGCGGCGGCTAGCGGCAGGGGACACCGGCGGTGGAGAGAGAGGGAAGAGGGCGGCGAGGGGAGGGAAGGAAGAGAGGAGAAAGAGAGGAGGGAAGAGAGAAAAACCAAAAAACTCCTCTGATTTTTTTTTCAACAGCCCGACATTTAGCGACGGACAACTTGTCAATCGCAAATTAGCGACGGACAGTGACAGACACACTGGCCGTCACTAATTAGCGACGGATTAGCATGTCCGTCGCTAATAACAACAGTTTTCGTCGTTAATTAGCGACATATTAGCATATCCGTCGCTAAATTGGTCGGTGTTTCGGGCCCAAATTTTTTTAGGCTTTTAGTGACGGAGCTTTTTTTCCGTAGCTAATCCGTCGTTAAATTAAAATCCGTCGGTAATTAGAGACGGAAATTTATCCGTCGCTAAAATCTGTCTGTAATTCGATACATTCTAGTAGTGTTAGACCTCTATGGTTTTTTTTTTTTTTTGTCCTCAAAAGGAACTTATTTTTGTTAAATTTTACTCAAGTTGGACCTTGGCTAACAGAGATTTAAACTTCCGTTAAATTGTATTTATGCAAATATTTTATTTAAAATTTAAAATTTCAAATATTAAATTTAAAATAATATATAATTAAATGTTATTTCAAATTCTCATCTTTTGAGTTCTATATTATGAATTTATTTTAAATATTCATTGATATAAGTTTACATAATTGCCAAATAAAAAATTTAATTTAAATTCAGATATATAATCAAATCTTTTTTATCAAACATAGCATATAGATATGCACATGTGGATCCCACTTTTTGCTAAGTAAAATAATTATGGCATTAACGAGACTTAATTTATCTAAACAAAATTAAAGAAGAAAGAGTGAAGGAGCTTTTATAAGAACTAAGAAGTGGAAACTAACTATTCCATTGCACAAATTATTTGAAACACTTACTTGCTCTAGTTGTCATGTTTCAAATCCTCTATTCTTGTTAAAGAAACCATCTCATAAAACAAAATTTGGCTATGTTTTAAAAAGAGTGCGGTAGAGGAATGGGAAGCTTCAACGAAATCAACTCTCCATTTTGTTTTGATAAAAAAGGAAAAGTTTTGCATCCTTTTGTCTTTTATGCTCCTTATTGTAGTCATCCACCACCAAGGATGACCATCTTTATTTATGAGACAATGCTTTTATATCAAATATGTGTTGATCCTTTTTAGCTTGTCCTGCTCTCTTCTTCTCTTTGTTTATACGTCCTTTTCAATAGAATGGTGATGGATATTATTCAAAGATTTTAATTTTTTACGTGAAATTAATGAAGGTTATAGTGGTAGTGGTTGACAGTGTATGGGGTATGGTAATAATAGATGCAGCCAATATGATTTTGTGTTTACACATAACATGTTTGATGACATGCTTAAGAAGCGTTAATTTATTTTATTGATTGGGATGATTTAGAAAAAAAATAATAAAATATTACTATAGTTGCAAAACTCTAACTTGTATATTACAGAAAATAATATTTTTAATGATTTTAAATCTATTTGATTATTTGTCTTATTAACATTCACAATGGCAAAATATATACAATTTTATGTCAAGTTTTGGTTTGCCCATCATAACTATTCATGGTGTTGAAGAAACAAATGACTTTGTTAGCTATCTATATTATACATATGATTCATGCCAATGGCAAGTTTGTTAATGAGTATTTTGTTTTGTGGCAAAAGAAAAAAGTATATTTAGTGAGAAAATATTATTTTATAAAAATACAGCAAAATATGAGGATTGAAGCATATGAAATAAAATAAAAATTTTAGCATATAAATTTTTTCAGGTCAATGAGTTCTACTCAATAAATAAGTGGTCCCATACATGCACAAGGATAAATGTATAAATTTCGTCTAAATTTCTAAATTTTTGCTATTTTGATATTTGAATTAATTTTTTTTATAATTAAGTATATAAATCGATAAAAAAAATTTCTAAATTGGCATCATTTGTAGGTTTTATAGATCAAAATATTTATATGTTTTACTTTAAATAGTAAATTGACTTTAATATTTTTTTAATAAAAATTATACTTTATTGTTTAATTTAATTATTTTATTTTGAAAATTATTAGAACTAGTTGTCAATCCACATAACACATGAAATATAAAATGAAATCATTAAATAAATAATTTTAATAGAATAACAACTAAATAAATTATAAAAATTTTTATTTTCTTTAATTTTTGTTGCCATAGTTTTTTAGTTATAATAGGATTAGTTTTGAAATTGGGGAAATTTTAAGGTAACTTTGGTTTTGTTTACTTTATTTCCACTTTACTTTTATTATCATTGTATGAGAGTGTATTAAATCATCCAATGGTGATTATTAACAAAATAAAGTTTATTTTGTAAGAAACAAAGTGACCATAGAATACACCTAAAAATTATTAGGTTAATATTGGAATATGTATAGTAGTGCTTTAGTTAAAAAATGATAGTAATTAACCATCATTTATTGTTTTAAGAGATTAAAATTTTTAATAATTTGGAAAAAAAATGCTCTAAGTGATTTGAGGTAGAAAATTATGTGCTATATAAATACACTTAGAATTAAGTAGTATTAGATTAGTATTTAGATATGTATAATAATGTTTTAGTTAAAAAATAATACTAAATAACTAATATAAATATTTTTTAAAATTTTTTTAAGAAAAATTAGAATTTAGAATTTTTAATAATTTGACACGTCAATTTTTAGGAATGAATTATGAAATATGGAGAGGGACATTTGTCAAATTTTGGATTTAATAATTTTAGAATTCAACATTTAATGAGTGTGTGTGAATCTTTTATTTTTAATGTTTTTAAGAAAAATTAGAATTTTTAATGGTATGGCACATTAGTTTTCAGGTATGAATACTAAAATATGGAGATGGACACTTAACGAATTTTAAGCTCAGTGGTTATATATATATATATATATATATCAAGCTAAAATAGAAAAATTAAATATTATCTTATTTTATTTTTATTTTTTATTATAATAGTAAATTTTTTCATTTTTATTTTATTTTGGTTAAGTTTCAATTTTGTTTTCACTCTTTTAGATAATTTAAAAAATAATTAAATATTTGTATTTTCATTTTTAATAATAATAGTTTAAATTTTATTTTATTTTTAATAATATTTAATATATTTCTCTTTGAAATTCAACATATATGAGTGAAAGACAAAATAAAATTTTTAAATAAAAAATAAGAAAATAAATCAATATAAAATAAGGGCATTTAAGTCAATTTATTGTTTAGAATAAGATTCATATGCACTTTAACCTACAAAACCTATTAGAGATATCAATTTAGAAATTTTTTGCTAGTTCAAATACTTAATTATAAAAAAAATTTAAACACCAAAATAGTAAAAATAAAAAAGTTGGCATTTATTCCTAGTACAAAATTAATGGATAGGCTTAGCCATAGGCCGATTTGGGTATGAACCGGACTAGAACCTGCAGGGTCAAACTCGAGATCAAAATCGATCAAATCCAAAACCGACATCAAGTGGCCAAAAACTGAAGGGAGGCTGGTTCAGCACCGGTTCCTCTCCAAATGGAATAGGCATTGGCAGTTCCGGTTCTGAATTGGCTAGTTCCAATTCTGAACTGAAAAATTCAAAAAAAATAAATGAATTGAAAAAATTAAACTGGCTGAATCAGAATCACAAACCAAAAAGTGGCTGATTTGAAACCAGATATTTCAAAACCGGCCCAAAATCAGGAAAGGGCCAGTTTTGGTTCGATTCCACTAATTGTGGAATTATGAACCGACAGTTTCAAATTGGAGCCAACTGATTGAGGAACCGTGACCAAGTCTACTAATGGAAGTTTATATTTCTATTAGTCAAGTCCAATTTGAGAAGAATTTTTTTTTTTTAAAGTTCCTGTTGGACAAAAAAAACATAATAATGGTCCAATATTGAGTTGAGACTATAATTGAGGGTCGAATTTAATCCTTTTACCTAAAAACAAACAGAATGCGACCGATATCTGCATATCATAACTGATGAGGTGGAACCCAAAACCTTTTTTTTTTTTTTTTTGGTTACAACCGAAATATTATTATCTCTTTCACCTTTGAAAGCAACCTTTTTGTAACGAAAAAGAAAGGAAAAAAAAAAAGTAACCTTTTTGCTTATCAAAATTTGTCACGCACTAATTTGTCTGGCATATGCGGTCTCATGTTTGTTGACAACAATAAGGCAAAATCATTTTCTGGCCCCTAAACTTCTCTTTCTTCTATATCAAGTCCTTATTCATTTATTTTGATGCATCCCTAAATTTTAATTTTTTTTTATAGACGTTTGTTATGGTGCAAACGTTTATATATATACAAATGAAATTACAACCATTAGATTAATTTTTATTTAATTACAACCATTAATTATATTGGTGTAACAATACTTGTAAAATATATCAAATATTATAATTAATTAAATTTTAATCTAACGGTCATAATTTCAGTTATATAAATATAACTGTTTGCATTGTAGAATGACTTTTTTTTTATATATATAGTGAATCCATTGGTCAAAATTCAAATTGTAGAATATATAATTGAGCTCTTACATTTTTCAATTATATCTAATTAAATTCTTATAGTTTTAATTTTTAAGCAATTTAACCCAAACTTTTTTATGTACTTTTTTTTTATTAAAGTGACCCCAATTAAAATTATTAAAATTTTGAATAAATTATATATTTTTCATCATTTTCTTATCTAATTATATACGCTAGTCATTTAATATAGTTATGAATAAAAGATCTTAATCTGGATAAAATTAATAAAAAATATTGAATAATTATATAACCATTTTCATATTTCTCAATTGATTAAAAAATAAAAAAATTAGAGTATTTATAGTTTAACTAAATGAATTATTGTCCATTTAGAATTGCATTAATAAAATATTTGGTTAATAGAACCTTATTTGGTTAATATTATCTTTATCATTTATTATAATTTCATATTTTAATTATGAAAATTTAAAATTTAAATTTCTCACATATAAAAAGTTTTATTTTATAAATAGTAAGGATTGAGAGAAAATACCAAACTTTACTGAAGTTCTAAATCGAATAATATTAAAATTATATTGAAATGAATAATTTTAGTTTTAGACCAAATCAAACTAAGATAAATACTTTGCCATAGTTTTGGATCTTTTATAAATCTTAAAATTGAGAATTGAATCTACTAAAATATATGTATGTGTATAAAATGTATAATTAAAAATAAATTAATCTCTAAATATAAATTAAAACGTACAAAACACTACATATAATTATTTTTGTATTAAATATGTAGTTAAATTATAATTATAAGTAATCAATTAATTGAGATTTGCATACAAATTACATACTCAACACTAATTTAAAACAAAATAATATAATGAGGTGTATTTTTTCAAAAATTAATATTTTTACAAGACATAAATTGATTATGTATTTTTTATGTATACTTTTAGATTACTTTTTGTGATTTTTCTTAAAAATTAGTGTGTGATTTTGGTTATATAAATTGATAATAAGTGTTGAAAGTTTTTAAATTCTCAAATATCTATTTTGATCCACATAATATCAAATCGTTGCAAGAGACTTGAATTTCCGTACTAAATCACCCGGAATATAGGATGGTATAGTATAGAGATATGATAAAAATATTTATCATATCAATTTAAATCGAATTTTTATTGTACATATATTTTGTATAAATTTTTTGAAGATTATACGCATTTTTTATTAATATAAATTTATTAGAAATTTATATTAATGGATGCTACGATTTTCTCAACAACTATGAGTTGTGGTGTTGTGTCTGATGATACATAAAAATACTTGATCAATCAAAGAACGCCACGTGAAGAGGTATGCCAAGTCATCTATTGGGACCCACTTCAGTCAAATCGACTAGTCAACTGGTCTATGCGGACATTTTCCTCACAGAAGAATGAATCTAATCTACCAGGAGAATTCCTCTCAGGAAACCAACAGCTTGTCCCCTCTCCTGCAGCACCTTAAATGCAGCAGTCACGCGTCGCTATCATCCTGACACCACTAACCCGCTGAATATCCAGTACCCGAGACTCCTGCCAATATCACTATGGTTCCGTAGACAGGTGTCCTCTATTCTCTCCATTAAGTACAACTCTAATAATAAAGAGTTGGTAGCCATAATGGTAAGCCAGTTACAAAAGGGAAGAATCATCCCTCTTGCAATTCTTTTCTTCTTTCTTCTTCCCTAAGCATATGTATTTCCAGGAACATACATCTTCTTGAAATAGCTTCACCTTCTCTCTTCATTACATATCACACTTTCTTTATCATCTTTAGTGTTAAACATCTGAGGATCACTCTAACTTGAGCGTCGGAGGGGCTTCGGGACAACCCCGGCCCTGTAGCCATTCTCTCTTTAATGTGTGCAGGTGATTTACTGAGCTGGACTAGAGCAGATAAGAGACCCATGATCAATGGCATCGTCTGTGGGAAGGTGAAACTATTTCAAGTTGGTAATCAGTTTGCACATTGTGTTATTTTGGATAACTAGGGCTGAGAACGGGCTGCACGGTGCAGGTGTGGCTCATTGTGCCACTGGTTTAATCTAAAAGCATGGTCGAGTCCAACGTCTCCACTCGGATGAGAGAAGAACTACAAGAAAGCAGGGAAGTCATGAGAGTTTCAGCCTCGAGCCCCGGAGCTCGTCATCTTGTAGAAGTGGACACTGGATTTTTGAAGGATCTGATGGACAAGGTGGATCACATTGCGGACACGCAGAGAAGGAAAGAAAAAGGAAAGGCCAAAGTTGGGGAACCTCATGTCCCCATACCTCATGTGGTGAGAAGGAAGTTACCTTTGCATGACGATGAAGAAACTAACGAGACTGATCCCAGGATTTTGTCATACCCACCGCCTCCAGGGGATGTGGATAGTTATCGTCTGGAGTTGAGCAGTTTGGCGCGTAGACCTGGAGAATCCAGGGGAGGAGAGCGAGTACATGGCCAAAAAGTCACTGAACCCTGAGCGGAGAGGGGGCGAAGTAGGATGCGGTCCCGCTCTCGTGAGCAGAGGCACTCAAGAGTTCACAGAGAAAGACTCGCACCGGAATCCCTCTCAGAATATGCTACGAGTCGAAGCAGGAAAAAAAGAAGCATACCTCAGTCCTCATCCCATTCTAGCAGATTGGAGAGGGACTTTAAAGAATTCCTCGAGTGGAGGGAATAGAAGGCAGATGGAGATAAACTGTCCAGCCAAATAGTTAATGTATGCTCGCCTTTCTCAGAGGAGATCCAGAAAGAACCCATCCCCTCCAGGTTCAAATTGCCAACATTACCTACTTATGATGGGTTGGCAAATCCCAAAGATCATGTCCAGAAGTTTAAAACGATAGTGGAATTCTATACCCACTCGGATGCCATTTTATGCAAAATATTCCCCATAACCTTTATGGGAGCAGCTTAAGCCTGGTTTAACAATTTGGCTCCTGAAAGTATTCGCTCCTTTTCTGATTTTACCAAGCACTTCATCAGCAGGTTTATCTCTAGTATTCCTGCTCAGAGGGAAACTTCCTACTTAGAAACAATTATTCAGAACAGAGGAGAAAGCCTGAGAGATTATGTGGATAGGTTCAACATGGAAGCTCTAAAGATACCTAACCTGGAACATTCTAGGGCCGTTGAAGCCATCATGAGGGGCACAAATAACCCCTCATTTTTTAGTTCTTTGTCAAAGAACAAACCTACCGACCTGATCGTTTTAATGGATAGGGCAGAGAAGTACATCCGTCAAGATGATGCATATCGCACTAGTAGGTTTGCGCCCAAGCGCAAAGAGGATTTTGATGACTCCTCTCCTCCCAAGAGGGCCGGAAGAAGTTATAATCCACCTCACTCAAAGCCTCCATCGAGGTCCTCCAGGAGACTCCTTACTCCCCCTAGGGAGGGAAACATGACTCCCCTTAGCACTACCCGTCAGGAAGTCCTGATGGCCATTAGGGACAAGGAGTACGTCAGATGGCCGAAAGATATGCCCTCAAATCCTAAAAATTGAGACCAGAGCCGATATTGTCATTTCTATCGACCCGCATGACACAATACCAATGAATGTCACCAGTTGATACTAAAAATAGAAAGACTTATAAAAGAGGGGCACCTGAGAAGCTTTGTGAGGAAAGATGACAGACCCTTTAGACCTTTGGGGACAAAAGAGGGTACTTCTTCCAAACCCTCGAGAGATAAACAGTCTACACTTCCTGCGAATACGGGATCCAGAGGAATAATCCACTACATTACTAGGAAAAACCAACACATATAATCGTACAGGGCCAAACCTAAAGGGCATAAGTACAAAATGAGAAAGGAAGATCGCCTGCGCACAATTATAATTACTTTTGGCCCTGAAGATGTGACAGGAGTAATAACCCCTCACGCAGATGCGATGGTGGTGATGGCCATAATAAATAACTTCAAAGTGGAAAGGGTGTTGGTGGATAATGGGAGCTCAGTCAACCTCCTCCCCTTTCATGTACTACAGAAGATAAGTGTTCAGAAGGATCGCCTAATGCCGGTATACTCTAAGCTGAAAGGGTTGGGAGATATTCCCATTAAAGTAGCAGGGAAGATTGTTCTCCCCATCACTCTCGGAGAAACCAACCTCAAAGGTCAAGTCACAAGGGGAAGAACTATGCTGACCGAATTTATTATCGCTGAAGTATCAACTGTCTATAACGTAATCATAGGGAGACCTACTCTATGAATTATGTGCGATCATCTGTATCAGGTATTTGTGTATGAAAATGCCTTCTAATAATGGCTCAATTACTGTTCGAGGAAGATAAATTGAGGCAAAGTATTGTCACTCCGTATCTCTAGGGTTGGCGGATACAGAAGAGGTCCTGTTAGCAGAGCCCATGGAGATTGGAATTAATGAAGTTGAGCGAAGGACTGAACCTATCGGAGAGTTAGAGCCAGTGCCGATTTCTCCCAATCACCCCAACAGGTGCACTCACACAAATGCTCTTTTGACAGCTAAACAAAAATCCCTTGTCAGGGAGTTCCTTGAGGAACACAGCGCAGATTTCTCTTTCAGCCCTTCAGAGCTTCCGGGAATACCTCCTAGTGTAATGACCTACAAACTTAACGTGGGGTCAGATACCAAACCGGTCCAATAGAAGAAGGGATTTTTTCCCCCAGAGGCAAGAGGCTATAGATCGAGAAGTGGATAAGTTAATAGAAGCTGGCTTTGTGAGAGAAATTGATTATCCCACCTGGTTAGCAAATATGGTGTTAATGAAAAAACAGATAGGAAAGTGGAGACTTTGCGTGGATTTCACCGATCTAAACAAGGCCTGCCCTAAAGATTGTTCCCCCTGCCTTATATTGATAAATTAGTAGACGCCACAGCAGGTTATGAATATTTAACCTCACTGGATGCCCTGTCAGGTTACCATCAAATTCAAATGGATCCAGAAGACGAAGAGAAGACCGCCTTCATAACTGAAAAGGGAATTTATTACTACAGAGCCATGCCTTTCGGCTTGAAAAATGCTGGAGCCAGATACCAGCGTTTAGTCAACAAGATTTTCAAAGCTCAGTTGGGGGGAACCTTGAAGCATATGTAGATGACATGATCGTGAAGAGTAAGACATTCGAGCAGCACTTAGAGGACCTGAAAGAAATTTTTAGGGTGCTAAGTCAGTACAGGATGAAGTTAAATCTAGAAAAGTGCTCATTCTTCATAAGAGGCAAAAAATTCCTAGGGTATATAGTCAGTAACAAGGGAATCGAGCCCAATCCTGAAAAGGTCAGAGCTATCCTAGATATGCCATCCCCGACCAGTGTTAAGGATGTTCAGAGGCTCACAGGAAGGATAGTGGCCTTGCACAGGTTCATCTCTAGGTCTGCAGAAAGATGTTTGCCTTTCTTCAAAAAGCTGCGGAAAGTTTTTGCCTTTAAGTGGACGGACGAATGCGAGAAAGCCTTTACTAACTTAAAAGAATATCTCCAGTCTGCCCAAGTTCTAAGTCGCCCTATCCCAGGGGAAAACTTATACATTTACCTGTCAGCGTCCGACTGCGCACTTAGTGCTGTTTTGGTGAGGGAGGAAGATAAGGTTCAAAAACCTATGTACTATGTGAGCAGAGTCTTGTGGGGTTCTGAGCTCAAGTATTCTCCTATGGAAAAGCTGGCATTTTCTCTATTAATGGTTGTGAGGAAATTCTCTATATACCTCTTAAGGCACCAGGGTATTGTCCGAACAGACATTCCCCTCAGGCAATCTCTACACCGACCTTCCATGGCAGGAAGGATGACAATATAGTCCATCGAGATAGGAATCTACAGACTCAAGTATGAACCTCGAAAAGCCATCAAGGCACAAGCCTTAGCAAATTTCATTGCAGAGTGTAGTTTTAATGAAGTTGAGAGAAGGGCCGCAAATGAAAGTCCAAAGCAAAAGCCCTCAGACTCTTTGACGAGCTCTAGTACAGAAGATGTTTATAAGTGGAATCTATACGTGGATGGTTCAGCCTGCTCAGCGGGTGGAGGAGCGGGTGTGGTCCTGAAGGGACCGACTGGTTTCTTGGTCAAACATGCACTTAAATTTACTTTTTCTGTCTCAAACAATATGTCGGAGTATGAGGCTATTATCAGTGGCCTTGGATTGGCCGAGGCTATAGGAGTCTCAGACTTAAAGGTACACAGTGATTCTCAACTTGTAGTAAACTAAATCACAGGGACATTCGAGGCAAAAGATGAAGTTATGGCTCTGTACTTGCAGCAGGTCAAGAAGATCTTAAAAAGATTCAAGCATAAATAAATCCCTATACAGATTGTACAAATCCCCCGAAAGGAGAATTCTCAAGCAGACTTACTCAGTAAAATAGCTACAGCAATAGGGGAATACCTATCAGGTGACACCTGCGTGGAAGTACTACATGCCCCTAACATATCCATAACCAGAGAAACCTGCTCTATACATATTTACACCTGTCGAGACACATCCCGTTGGATGGATCCTTTGATGAAGTATTTGGAAGACGTAGAATTGCCATCGGACAGAGATGAGGCCCTTAAACTCTCTCTCAGAGCATCCAGATTCATCATCCAAAATGGCAAGCTTTATAAGAGGGGCTATCACTTGCCACTCCTTCGGTGTTTATCCCCAGAAGAAGTAGAGTATGCTTTAAAAGAAGTACATCAGGGAGTATGCGGCACCCACATTGGTGGAAGAGCTTTGGCTGGTAAAATCATCCAGCAGGGATATTGTTGACCTACGATCACTAAAGATGCCTCGAACTTTATGCAGAAATGTGATACTTGCCAGAGATTCACCAATTCCATCCATATCTCAGCAAACCCCTAGAGCTCTATTTTTGTCCCATGGCCTTTTACACAGTGGGGAATAGACATCCTAGGTCCTTTCCCTATGGCCTCAGGACAGAGACGTTTCATCATCCTAGCAGTGGACTATTTCACCAAATGGATTGAAGCTGAAGCTTTAGCCACAATCACTGCTCAAAAGGCTATCAATTTCGTCTAGAAAAGTGTGGTTTACAGGTTTGGGATACCCAAGATACTTATATCAGATAATGGCAAGCAATTCGATTATGAAAAATTTAAAAACTTCACTGAAGGGTTAAAATCGACCACCGGTTTAGTTCTGTCTCACATCCCCAGACCAACGGACAAGCCGAAGTCTCAAACCGGTCGATCTTGTAAGGTTTAAGGAAACAGGTGGAAGATGTCAGAGGCAATTGGGCAGAAGAATTACCCAGCATCCTGTGGGCTTATAGAACCACTCAAAGGATCCCCATAGGAGAAACCCCTTTCTCTTTAACATATGGAACTGAAGCTGTAATCCCCGTGGAGGTGGGAATGCCAATGCAAAGAGTACAATGCTGCAAATCGGGTAAAAATGAAGAAGAGTTGAAGATCAACCTAGACCTACTCGAAGGACTAAGAGAAGAAGCTTCGACTAGAATCGCAGCTAGTTATTTCAACGCCAAAATTAAGCCTAGACCCTTGAAAGTGAGAGATTGGGTACTCCGACATTTGAGCGCTACGGGCAGGAAAGAAGGACAGGGAAAACTATCCCCCACATAGGATGGCCCGTATAAAATAGTGAAGATGATCAGATAAGGCACTTACCATTGGGTCGATGCAGAGGGGAACTTACTCCCCCACGTATGGAATTCTCAACACCTGAAGAAATATTACCAGTAAGGGGAATCACCGGTCTCTTCAGACTGCCTGCACTCTTTTGTATGAATTACACTCCGGGGTCCTTTTATTTTTGAAATATTGTAAGAAGCATCCATATCTACTTTATCAATCACTTATGATTGGTTCATGTTTCATATTCAACTAAGGAGAACCAACCTTCTAAGGCATGGATTTATTCCTTTGTAACTTATTGTGTCTATATGGATGTCTCTTTCGTAATTACTCCTGACAGGAATACCTTAGGGGAATATTCCCCCCGAGAACAACCCTTTCAAAAAAAAAAGAAAGAAAGAAGAGAAGAATAAATTGACATGAAGGGGAGACATCCAATGTCGCTATTTATCACTTTCCCTCGACACTGAGAGAATACTTCCAGAGGTGAAGTGCCCCATAACAGAATGCATTCGACCCGCTTACGCCTAGAGAAAAAGGCGAACACAACCAAACCATATCTCCCCACGGAGAACCTGCACAGGAACCATTCAAATAAATATTTGGCACATGCCTTCCCTATGAGTCGGGAAAAACTATTCAAATAAACATCTGGCGCACGCCTTCCCCGTAAATTGGGAAAAAGTTTTAACCCAAATAAAAGTAAATAATAAAACACAAGTGTAATATATATTGTTCAAACATTACACACCGAACAAAAAGAGCAAACATAATAATTAGATTGTTTTACATTTCTATTGAATTCAACGCTTCAAATGGTAGGCATTGGTCGAAGACACTGGAGTTTCAAATATAAGGAAAGCCAATCAGGCTTTTCCCCCAGCTGCAGGATTGAGCTGATCTTCAGCACCCTTAGGGACAAGCTTGGAGGGATCCTCCTCCTTCTCCTCGGGTCCACCAGGTACTCCTGGTTTTCTCCCTGTTTCCTCTATAGAATCAGGAACTTCTTCAAGATCACCACCTATTACTACAGCAAGAGGAGTGCTGGAAGTTGTTTTAGCTTGATTAGGGGCGTCCCCTCCTACACGACTTACCGAATCCCCCCTACTACAATGAAATAAGTAAAGTCTTGATCAGGAAATTCCTTTCGGGCCAGGTCCAGGAAGGCATACCACCCTTCCGCATAGAAGTCAGCAGCCTGGAGAGTCAACTCCTGGGCGTATTCCTCAGAGCTTTTAAAATCTTCTATTGCATGTTTGATCGCATTCTCCTTCTGAGACTCTTTCTCGGACAACTCCTTCTTCAGTATGATGATTTCCTACCTCAACTTAGCATTTAACTCCTAAAAGCAAACCTTTTCAGCCTCAAGGGTTGAACTGACACCCTTCACTAAGTGAAGCTGCAACATAGCCTTATCGAAGTCATTTTTGAGACTCCCTGCTTCCTTCTTCATCTGGTTATTTTCCTCTGTCAGCCTGTTGACCTTATACTGAAGGGACTGAGCTCGAAACTCTTGTTCGTACAAAGCACCACACAGCTTCATAAATAATATAAGCACAGCATAAGAGAAGAAAAAGAAGAAAGGAAATAAAGAAGATTCCTATATCGCAATATAAGTATACCTATTGAGCATTCCTGATAGCTTGATTCCTCAGAAATGAAGTACTTTTATCGAAGTGCAGGGAATGTTCCTCTGAACCAATATAAAGAAAGCGAAGGAACCCTGAAAGAGCAGAACCCTCCATGGAAAACCCGACACCCAGGTACCTCCTAATCAGGGAAGAGGCAACCTCCTGTACAGGAGTATCAGGATGAAGATCGGCTAGAGAGTAGCAGACAAGTCCACCTCGGGTTATTTTTCCCTAGTGATCACTGTGGTCATCTTGCTTAAGCTCTCCACAGCTGTTTGGGGGGCTAACCCAACCACCCTTTTCTTTCTTTTCAGATGTTCCTCTGCCTTTTCCTCAGAATCAGAACTGACGACCTCCCCGATTTTTCATAGAGCCACCCTTTTTCCTTTCCCTTTGCTGCTACGAGTGAGGGCCCTAATTTTTACCTCCTTAGGTTATTCTGATGGTACCTCTTTAATCATTATCCCATCAGCTTTTCCCCTCATCATCACCCCTGAGTAAGAGGCTGGTTTTTTGGAAACTGAGGAAGCCTCAGAGCTTTTCCCTAAAACCTCTTTGGGGGTCCCTACAGCTTGTTGGCTACGTTGCCTGGCCATGCGGGAAACTTCCTCAGAGGACAAAAAGAACTTCACCGGTCTTGAGAAACTCATATTTTCTTGCATAACTGTAAAAACCATTCACAAACACGTAAACAATAGTAGCAACAGCAACGGTAAATTAGAAGCAGAGTGAATAATGAACCTATCAGAATCACTCAGAGGATACCCAGCCAAAACCCTTTAAACATTGAAAACTTTACCTTCCCCCATAATCTTTTCAAAGCCTATCTTTTCCTTATCACTTAACTCGGGAGCCTTTTTTGTATCCTCAGGCAATTCCCTAAGGCTAGTCTCGAAACCCCACTTTGACAAAGGCCCATTCTCCTTTAATCTAGCTATCAAAAACTTAAACCTCCATGACTTATCCAAATCAGGGATATTCCCAAAAATCACCAAACCCTGACGACTGTGGACTGTGCAAAATCCACTGGGGATTTTCTTAATATCAAAAAATACCCTAAATAAATTCACAGTCGGGACAACCCCCAACTTTTCGCACAAAATAGGAAAAGAGGAAATCAGAAGGATACCATGAGGTGTGATGAATTCGGGGCACTTATGGTAAAATTGGAAAATTTTTATGCTAAAGGGAGAAGGGGGCAGGTCTAAGCCAAACTCGACCTATTTAGTGAAGAAGACCATAACTTTTTCATCCTTTTGAGCATTCACTATGTTAGAGGAACCCTCTGGAATGCACAACCTCTCATCCTCCATTAGGGCTCTAATGGAAATCCCATCTTTGAGGTAGTTTCTACTCCCTAACGCCCGTAGAAAGTGTCTAATGGTGGCGGTAGAAACAAACTAGGGCAGTTCAAGCCCACAACTCATGGCAAAAATAGAGAGAAATTAAAAGCACAGAGAGGAAAAAAAAGGAAGACATACCTAAACTGGTAAATACAGAAGACACCAAAAAGTAGGAAAGAAGAAGATGAAGAAAATCGCCTTTCAAAGTGAGGTATAAACCGCCTGCTTTTTCTCTTGCTTATTTATCTCCCTTTGGGCTGTGAAATAATAATTTATAAATATTAAACCCATTAGCGGCGGTTATTTGCTAAAAATCTAACTTCCCCAAAAATTTGGGAGTTTAAAATTCAAATCCCCCTGTAACTGCCATTATTAGACAAGACAGGGTAGTTGAAACGCCAATCAACACAGATTCATATTTAAAAACCCGCGCCGCTATCATCATGGTAACAACATCTCGCAGAAGAGAATCTGTGCATTTTCCCCTCGCTCTATTGATCTATGGACACCTTGGGGCCAGTTTACCAGAGGGGATTCCCGCTCAGGAATGTTCCTATGACCTCCTCACTCAGTCTTAGGACTAAGAGGGAGGACTACTGATGATACATAAAAATACTTGACCAATCAAAGAACGTCACGTGAAGAGGTTAACCTACCAAGTCATCTATTGGGACCCACTTTGGTCAAATCGACTAGTCAACCGGTCTATGCGTATATTTTCCTCACAGGAGAATGAATCTAATCTACCAGGAGAATTCCTTTTAGGAAACCAATAGCTTGTCCCCTCTCCTGTAACACCTTAAATGCGGCAGTCGCGCGTCGCTATCATCCTGACACCACCAACCCGTTGAATATCCAGTACCCGAGACTCTTGCCAATATCACTGTGGTTTCATAGACAGGTGTCCTCTATTCTCTCCATTAAGTACAACTCTAATAATAAAGAGTTGGTAGCCATAATGGTAAGCCAGTTACAAAAGGGAAGAATCATCCCTCTTGCAAGAGGACGCTCTCTCTTTCTTCTCTTTTTTTTTTCTTTTCTTTTTTCTTCTTCCCCAAGCATATGTATTTCCAGGAACATACATCTTCTTGAAATAGTTTCACTTTCTCTCTTCATTATATATCACACTTTCCTTATCATCTCTAGTGTTGAACATCTGAGGATCACTCTAACTTGAGCGTCGGAGGGGCTTCGGGATAACCCGGGCCCTGTAGCCGTTCTCTCTTTGGTGTGCAGGTGATTTACTGAGCTGGACTAGAGCAGATAAGAGACCCACGATCAGTGTCATTTGTGACAACTTAGGCAATTACATGGCAGCAAGGAGTGAGACAGTTAGAGGTGTCATAAATCCAGCAATAGTTCAGGCTTTGAATTTTAGGGAGGCTCTAAAACATTTGAAGCTCGCATATAATAATAGGATAATCTTCAAAACATACACTTTGAGAGTGGTCCAGGCTTTCAGGAGTTACATAAAGGACTTGTTTTATTCTGGGCAGATAATTGAAAGACTGCAGACAATTGTTTAGGGGTTTTACATTAAGTTCCCTTTCTCATGTCAAGCGCTCAGCAAACCAAGTAGCGCACAAGCTTGCTCATGAGGCTGGTTTATCATCTGAGACTAAAGAATGAAGATCTTGTCATCCTTCTTTTATCCATAATGTTCTGTTGTTTGATATTCAATAAATAGGCTATGATTTTAATCTTCAAAAAAAAAATATTAGATTAATAATGAATTACACTTTAATTAGACAAAAAATAATAAAAATATGTATTTTAAAATTTTAATAAAAGATTTAAAAACATACGGGCTTAATTGGTTACATATTAAAATTATAAAGATTTAATTGGATATATTTTAAAAATATAGGCATTCAGTTACATATTTTACAATTTAAATTTTGAATAAAAAAAAATAAAGTCTAAGCATTCATTCATTAAAACAAGTTTTCTGAGATGTAAGGTTTGAATCCTGCCATCAGCGATTTAAAAAGGGAGGATTGTTCATGGTTGTGCAGTCTATTGCTTAGGTCATATAATCTCCCTCTTAATAAAAAAAAAAAAAGCTTTCACTACGGTACAAATATTTGTACTTATACAAATGAAATTAGAGCCGTTAAATTAATTTTTATTTAATTTTTGTACTGTATAGTAAAAAGCACGAAGTTCGGGGACTTGAACTGAACAATAATTATCAAACGTTAATGGATAAATCCATTGCTTGACCTCTAAACTTTTAACTTTTATTCTATTAAAGCTCTAAACAGTTCTTGTTTTTTTGAACCCTTTAATTATTATTATTATTATTTTTTTATTAAGGTTTTTTTTAACTGAAAATGAGAGTGAGAAGCAAGCACGGTTAAAAGAGAGTAGTTTTTAAACTGGGAGAAAAGAATGTGAACAAAATGCTAATTTAATCCCTGAATTTGAATAAAAGTAACAAAAGACATAAAAATGGTGGGTCCTGCAAACTCAATACTCCCACCTCTCCCCTCCGTCGTCCTTTCTGTCTTCTTTCTCTGTTTTTTTTTTAAAACTCAATGAAGTTTTTTTTTTTAAATCTGAACTCTCATTTTCTTTTAACAACAAACTATTATAAGAAGAACAAATTTATGATCAGTCTTTAAATCGATGATGCGAATGCCTTGCACCTTTCCTTTGTTTGTTGTGAATGTGTTGTTTTAGTTTGGAATGGCTGTAAAGTCTTGGTTTGAATCTTGTAGAATGGCTGCAACTAGCCAAAATTTTGGTTTGAATAAAAAAGTAGTAAGTATATATGTTACAGATTTAATTATTGTATGCAGTACATTCAAAATAAATAAAAAAATTTTATTTGGTGAATTTTGAAATTGCATTCAACCAACTGGAATCATCCCATATTGGCAGCATAATTAGATGTGAATTATTTTTGGATTCATTCGACAACAATATAAAAGAGTACAAATGAAGATTGCTTCATATATTGATTGAAGATTGCTTTTGCACAAAATCCTTCACTTCCTTCAAGAGCAAAGAAAATTCAGCAACCTCCGGAAAGCCATAAAAAGAATGGAATGCATTTGGATACTCTATCAAATATGCTTCTTTTCCAAATTTCTTTAATCCTGCAACATACCTCTTTTGCCAATCTTTTAAAGGATCATATCCTCCCACAAAAACAATTGTTGCTGGAAACTTAATTCCTGATATATCAACTGAATTTGGACCGAAAACATTAGCCGCCCAATGGTCCCGGTTGGAACCCTCAGGCAAGAACGCCTTCCACATCCAATCTGTACGTTCCATAGTAGCTAATGGAGCTCTAGTGAGCCTTAATTCAGATTCAGTTCTTTCTTCTCCTCCAAAAAATGGCTGGATTGATATGTTCCCGATGAGTTTTATGTTTGAAAACTCATACTGGCAAGCTTTCACTGCTACATGATGCGCTAAATTACCACCTGCACTATCTCCAGCAACAAAACATTTCTTGAGATCAGCTATGCTTGAAAATCCTTCGATTCTTGTACTGTCTATGAACTTCATGGTATCGAAACCGTCTTGGTATTGCAATGGACAACGATTCTCAGGAGCGAGCCGATAGTCGACAGAGATGATAATAGAGGAGAGTTCGCGAGCCAGTCGATAGCAGAAGTCATTGTATGGTTTTGAGCTAGGTGACAAGTAGACAAAACCACAACCATGGAAGAAGAAAATAACAGGAAGAGCAGCCCCAAGGTCATCATTAGTGGTGTTGGTGGGTGTGTAGATGCGGAACCAAAGATTTCGAGCCTTATCAATGGTGATATCTCTGGTTGTGACACCTTTGATGGGTTTCTTGGACGGAGAGGCCTTTAATAACTCGAAGATGCTCACCAGACAACGATTGATAGTACCATCATTGCGACGAGTGATGTCAACGCCAAAGGAAAGGAATGATACGATAAGCTTCACGTTCCACGGGATGTTGTCTGGCCATTGCTGTTGTTGATTGTTTTCTGCCATTTTCTTGAAAAAAGAATAATAATAATAATAAAGATATGAGGAGGAGAAGAGAAAGAATATAAGAAGATAATTTATGGATAAAAATGGATCCCTACTATTAATTGAGCATGGATACTTATACCGACTTGTTGCGTGTGGATATTATAAAGTTATTTTTCAAAAAAAAAAAAAGTGTAGAAAATATTATGAAAAATTAAGTTATTTTTCAAAAAAATAAAATTTTTTTTTTGATAATGGGATATGCAAACTTATAAAAACATAAAAATTTATTAAAATTTTAATTAAACATGATTTGATGAACTACAAGAGTATCATTATCGAATAGATAAAGTCTTTACTTATTACTCTAATTAACCTCATAATTAGGGGGCAATAGGATTTTCGTTATCAATCATCCGTTGAGAGTGATGTTTAGAAAAATAATTTGGATTCAGAGACAGTTAAATTTAAAACTAGATTTTTATTTTGCCCATAAACATAATTAGATTCTCCAATGATATATTATTATGGTTACCTGTGTTTTTTATATAAAATAATATTGGACAACTAAAAAACAGAAACATTTTGTTCTTATATTTTTGGGTTGTCCAAACAGAACGAAAGACAATTGGAAACGAAAAGAAAAGAAAAGAAAAGCAAAGCATGATAAATATGAGAGAGAAATGTTTTGTTTTGGGTGCAGAAGTTATATAGTGGTGGTTGTGGATGTGGACCATTAAGTCAGCATGTAAAGTTGAAAAGTTAAATCAATTATAATTTGATATTTAAATTAATTAAAATGATAAAATTTAAAAATTCAATAGAATATAGTGTCTTAT
>CATIWO010103531.1:0-19831 GCA_949673435.1 Macaranga tanarius | reverse complement strand
AAGTTAGTTCTTGTGAGCTTAAGTGCTGATCACACTTAAGTTATTATATTATCCACAACCTAATTGTAGGGACGTTAAAGATTGGTGTATGATTGAGGTTACACCCGTTAATAAGGCCTAGAGATACTTTGATGATATTATAAGTTTACGATAGAGTTGAGTTATTAAGATTTGGTTGTAATGATATCATGAGAATGAAACAGTGGTAATTATATAGAAATGTGGGACTTTATCAACAAGGACAAATAGAAATAAGAATGAGTTGTGGAATGGTGTTATGAAGTTTATAGGAAGGATTAAATGATAATGTGAAAGTAAAGATGAAGATGATGATAAAAGAATCATCAAATATAAGTATGAAATTTTAAGATATACTAAGTTTAGAAAGAATTAGTGTAAGGAGATCAGAGAATTGGAGTTAAGTTATGTTCAGGTTAGGACCTCGACGATCTAAAGAAGAGGTGTCGGGTCTGGTGATTCGAGTAAATAGAATATAACCTTAAGAGTATGATCTAAGTATGCTTAATTAAAAATAAGCATAGTTATGATTGGAGAATAGAGAAATACTCTTTACTGGTCTTCTTTAAATAAAGTTTTAAATATTTTTAATTGCTCACTGGGTAATTTCCTTTTGAAATTACTCACACTCTTTTGTTTTAAAAATTTCAGTATAGGTTCTTGATGTCTGCTGAGACAGTGAAAAGAGTTGGCAGTGTCGAGGGCCACGACAGATGAAAAGAAGATTGTAAAGTTGAAGATATTGGGGATAGTATTATAATATAACCATTTAAAATAGTTTTTAAACTGTGTATCTCATAATTGTAATATTGTTGTTAAGAGATTAATCATTATCATTAAATTCCTAATTAAGTGTATTAATGGATAAGTTGTGGTGAGAGTGTGACAATAAAAATAAGAGTTATTGAGTGATTGTACAGGGAAGGACAAAAGGAAGAAAAAAAATTGAAATAAAGTGACAATGTGAAGGGTCAACTAAGGACTGAATATTAAACCTAGAGACTAAAGATGGAAGAATTTGAGATAGGAATTAAGAATTAGAACGATTAGTAGGAGGAGCAAAGACATGAATTAGCTCTTAGGAAATCTCCTGTTTCTGCCATATTCATAAAAAATATGTTAAAAGAAAAGAAGAATTTTTATAGAATAGAGAAAGAACGGTGAGAGGAAACTTACATTAAGATTTAAAGATTTAAGAATTGGAAGCAAATCCTCAAGTGAGCAAAAGGCAAAGAGAGTTCAAATGTAACACCCCTATGCCAATGTACCCTTACTGGAATACCCCGTCCGATGGTGGAAACATCAGAGAGAGGCATTACTTGAAGATTATCTAAAAAAAATCTCTTATAAAGGCATGATGTTATAAGGTAATACCTTATATATTAATAAATAATCAATATAACCCCATAAGAATTATATAGATGGCAAGTAGAATAACTTTCTAATATCTTAACTTAAAATAAGTACTTAGATACATAAAACTTTTGTATATACATAATCCTCCCATTGTTGTAAAACATAAGTGTACTGATTATCATACAACTGAATAGAAAATATAATAATTAATATGATATGCTCCGATAACCCTCTCTAGAAAAACTCAAAATCTCCATCCGAGTATAGCTGTGCATCCTAGCCTTGTGCCACTCTAGCCACGGCTCAACAGTCATCACCCAACTCTCAGGCAAAAAGAACAAATACTGCACTAAGGGTGTAGCCCGACCATATAGCAAAAAGTCAAAAATATCATCATGCTCCTACAGCTCACAACTAGGTCAAAGTGACCAGCATATTAGTGGTGGTCTCATAAAACACCCCAAATGATGGTGTAAATATTGTCTAAATAATCCTCCCTACTGACACATATTTGTACAGACTATCCGATAGGTTAAACTCCAACTCTCAAAGGTAACTGAATATGTACATCATGATATATAATATACCTAACTAGTGTCTCGGTCATGGTCACCTCATAAGTCATCGTGGTCCACTGTACTACAATCTTGTATATGTTTATACCATGCGACTATAACACTGCTATACTAGAAAATATAAAAGAAAGAGAGTATGGGTAATTTCGTAAGAAAATTACCCAATAAATGTAAGCAATAACAAGGATAGATCAACATAATAAGAAGCACTCGAAAATAAATGTCAAACAATGAATAATAATTTTAAAGAATAAACAAAGTGCTCAGGTAGAATTAATCTTTTAATACCAACATATTGTATTTCATTGGACAATTATCATTATTCTCGGTATAATATTTGTACGTTCAATAATCGAGTTTTTTTTTATAAATATGGACCTCTCATTTGAACGACCGTATAATTTCACTTTCTTATATTTCTATTTTGATATTTTGATCATTAAGATCATTGTACTGTATATTATTTGTTTTTGAGAAATTAAGCTTTAGTTTCCAATTACATATATTTATCATATAATATACATCATACTGTATCATAACATAGCTCATATACAACTATGTATATCCATATATCACAATCTCAATTTTAAAACTCATACCGCTATCACAGTCCACCCTGACTGTGTTTTATAACAAAATTCTTAATAAATTATGTATGCATATATTTTGAACCACATAAATTTGCCCCAGAGGCATGAACCATATAAATTCGCCCGAAAGGCATAATGAATTTATGCACTATTCCAAAGGCAGTTATCAAATCTTTTGTCCTATTATAACTCAACTTTGCTTATATATACTTTTGTTAGAAATCTTTGTAGTTTTGCTCTTGAGTTCTTAAAATTTTTGTTACGTAAGTATTGTGTTTTTAACCATTTATTGGTCATCATAATTATACTTCATTTAAGAATTTGATAATAATCTTAGGCATTGAAATTTTAATACACCATCCAAACTTATTAAATTTTGTTTGGTTTGAGAACTCATTTAAAGAGCATTTTATCATTTAGTTTGTAATTTAAATATAATTGGACACACATTATCAACTAAAAATACAATATGATATTAACATTACATATCTTCAAGTTCAAAATTTTCATATGAGAAATTTGTAATAATTTATATTTAACATTTAGTAGTGTTATTGGTGTGAATTTTTTTATTTTAAATCAGTTTTCAGAATTAATTTCATATTTTCTAAGTATAGAGGCGTTGAGTACAGAGTTCAGGCAATCGGTAGTACCATTAGGTGATCGATAATACAATCAGGTGATTTACAGTACAAAGCAGGTGATCATCCAGATATGATACTAACGCCTCTGCTGTACACACCAAACCCTCATATTTGGTGTTTTCACGATTTTAAGTCAAAATTCACAACAATTAATCATATAACTAATATTATTACTTTCAAATTTCATAGAATTTTAGTTTGATTGTCACAATTTCCCAAACCACAATAGCTTCAACTTCAACTTTAGATTAGATCATAAATTAGCTCACAACAATACATTACACTTAAATTTTTTAATAAGATTTATAAAGAAAATAATTAAACTATACAAATATGGCTTCATCCTAAGAAATAATTTAGCAAAATACACATACAATCAACTTGTTACAATATAATCCAAGAAGACCCATTGTAGATGAGCAAAAAGGTATATTCAAGTAGAGAATTTTAACTATCACAAGAATTAACCAAGATGGATTTCCAAAAATAAAAATCATCAAGAGATGGATACACAAGAATACTCATTAATTTTCCAGTAAAATCCAACTCTAAACCCTTTTGATTTACCTTTCCTTAGCAATAAACTAATCTCTTATAGAGCAAAAATAATTAAACTTATGAACTATCAAAACTCTATGAATTCATGTCCAAGATCAAACTGAATTCTTAAAGAAAACATAACATGTATATGAAATCACACATAGATGAATCCTAAATCAATCAATTCTCCAGCTCATTGTTACTATTCCCTTCTTCCTCTATAAGTAGAAGTTTTACTTCTTCTTCTCCTTTGTCTACATTAAAAAGAACACACAGTTCTTCCTCTCCTTCTACATTTTTAATGCAAGTTTCTCCTCTTTTTTTTTAACATATGTCTTATAGCATTAGACTCAATTGACATCTCACTATGACAACTTCCTATTGACTCCTTAAGGTTTTATTTGTTTAATTATTTAATCCTTTTTTTTTCACCTACCATTCTTCCCAATCACACCCTTTTTTTATTTTACTATAATAATGTCAAGCCCGTGCTTACCTATTATAACTAATTTGAGACTTAATATGAAACTCACTTACTCATGTCATAATTGAGAATAATAAATTTGGATACTATTGTTTAATGTCCTCTTCTCTCCCACGTAGCTTCCTCTCAAGAATGATTTTTCCATAATGCCTGGACTAATGGAAAACCCTTATTCTTTAAAAACGTCTGATCTTTGGCCAAGATAGCTACTGGCACTTCTTCATAACTTAAATTTTCCTTTAACTCCTTGCAGAACATATGTGGGATCACTTAATATCTTCTCAACATTAAGACATGAAATACATCAAGTACTCTTGCTAATTTTGGTGGTAAGGCTAAATGATAAGGTACCGGTTCAATACGTTTTACTACATCGTATGGCCTAATAAATCGTGGACTTAATTTCCCTCATTTATCAAACCTTATTACACCCTTCCACGGAGATATCTTTAAGAATACCTTATTGCCCATAGTATACTCAATATCGGCTCGTATAAAATTAATGTAATTTTGCTATCTATCCTGAGCCATTTTAAAATTTGTCTGAATTTATTCAGATATTGTCTGTGGTCAACTGAACTAATTCAAGACTAAGCAACTTTCTTTCTCTAGCTTCTTCCCAATAAATAGGCGTTCGACACTTCCTACCATACAAAGCTGCAAATGGTGCCATATCTAAACTACTTTGGTAAATGTTATTATAAGCGAATTCCATTAATAATAAAAGACCAAGATTAAAAACCTAATCAATTTATTCTACCTAATGGAGTCTACAGAATCAATAGCCTATGCTTTGATAACAATAAATGTTGCTCCCCACTCTCTACCATAAGGATAAGTGCAATAAACTAATAATTTTCTGCAAACTATTATATAACATACCTTAATATAAATAGTTATCATTACAAATGATGAGTGTGAAAGGTGCATGTGTTTAGCACTTATTATATTGCATATTTAGTTTAGAATTGCATGGTTTAGTTAGTTTTTAGTTAATTTAGTTAGTTTTGTTATTTATTTTAATTTAACTGTTTTTGTGTTAAATAGGTAATTTTTGTTTAGTTTGTGGTTGTAGGATGCATTTGAGAAGAGATGGAGATAGGGCTTGAAGATAAGGATAAGATTGAAGCTTAAAGTTGGAAGTTAGTTTCACATCAGGGCACATGGCCATGCGCATGCCCATATGCCAGTGCATGCCCATGCCTAAATTGAAGAAGAACTGGTCATAGAGCACGTGCCTATGTGCACGCCCATGTGCCAGTGCACTCCCATGCGCACGCCCATGCCTGATTTCAAAATTTCAGAGTTATTTTGATGAATGGACGTGACCAAATGTTGTGTACCCGTGCATAATAATATGGCAGCCAATAAAAAGTGGATTTTAAGCTAAAGTTTGGATAGATAGAAGCTCATCTTTTAAGCCTATGTTTAAATAGAGTTTGGAAGAGTTTAAATGACCCTTTTCACTAGAAAACTTAGTTCTTTAAATAGAACTATTTATTTTCTATTTAGTAGGCTTCTTTTTAGTTTTAGTTCTGGTTTTAGCTTTCTATTCTTCAGAACACATTTTGTTTTGCTTAGTAGAGGAGATACTTAGCTTGAAGTTAGAAGAGCAAGGCTTCCTTACATCATTTGGAAGGGGGTTTTCTTGTATCTCACTTTTAATTAATTGTTATTATATTCAGAATGATTTTCATTTCTTGTTTGTTTTCTTTTATCTTTAACATGAGTAGATAAATCCTTTTTATTGTTCTTATTCTGAATTGACCATGAGCTTATTGTGATTATTATTAGGTTGTTGTTGAGCTTAATGTCATTTTAGGACTGATCATCCTAGAATTGAATTGACACTACAGGCTTAATCGAGAGATAGGTTCTGTAGGAATAGGCGACGACCTATTGATTGCTTAATTAGTTGAGAAACAATTAAGTGGATCAATATTGATTAAAGGTTGTGTTTCAAATTGGAATTAAAAGGCATTAGATTGGTGAGAGCCGGTAAACTTAGTGTTAATTAATCTCGAATTAATTATAGGTTTATCTGAGAGGAAAATTTATAGTTTCTAAGATCCCTTCAAAATAAATTAGAATTAGTGTAAACCTAATTGGTTAATCAATCCTTTGAAATGGTTTAATTGAGAATAAGAACCCTACCTTTTAATATTTGTTTGAATTTGAAATTTACCTTCAGTTGATTTGGTTTTAGTTTTAAAAGAATTCAGAACTCTATTTCGTTGTCTAAACAATCAAACATAGTGACTATTTCAATATTCAATCTCCAATCTCTGTGGGATGACATCTTTATTTACTACTTGATACGATTCTGTGTACTTACGGATTACACACATCAACAAACATACTATAATACAAAATAAAGTTTACAGTATCTATTAGACAAACTGTACTTATTCCTCTGAGGCTTACTAAGCAAAAGTTCTATTTTCAAACAGTAAAATTTATTGGCTCAACCTCCACTAGTGCAGACAATGAAAGGCACACAAAAGCACGCTATATAAGGATCTACGGAACCACTAAAAAGGAATTTGAAATGGTTTAAATAGGTAGATGAGTTTGACAACTCAGTGAGCAGATATAAATATAACCATAGAAAGCATTAAAATATTATCATCTATCATGATACAGAAATTCAACTTAAATCAATCTAAATCTACCTAATCAGTGAAAAACAACCTGAGTACTAAAATAAATACTTCCAATCCAACATTTACTTAAATAAATACAAAATATCCATGTATTTTCCTCTTTCTCCCTTAACACGGCTTGAAATAAATCAAGAAAATCATAGACAAAAGCATCAAATATCTACATACATAAATATATATATATATATACCAATGTACATTCAAGTGGTATCCTATAAATCTATAGCAACTCTAGGAGCTGAATGTCTCGCCTGGCTACCCAAAGTGCAAAATCCTCATCATACGCATGCACAGAGACAGTGCCCGTAGGTAATATATTATGTTTTACTTGCATCCGACATTCAAAGTGTGATTTTATTTGCACCTTTCTGAGTGTATCTCATAAATTAAATATTTCAGAAACAAAATTCTCATGTTTATAGCTCAAATAAATTTAACACCATATGGTTCCGAATAACTAAAAAATATGTAATTGAAAATAGCGTATAAAAAATCATTAAACATCAATCATTTGTAAAACATACATAATAATACATATCATAGATTCAAAACTAGTATTATACTAATATCCACTCACTTGTTAGACAACTAAAATTCTAGCTGGGAGGAGCTACGCTATAATCTATGCCCGATGATGCTTTTCTACCTAAAATTAAGAAATAGGAAGTACTATATTAAAACAAGTCTGAACCTATCATTTAAGAATCAGAAGCATATGCTCATGAGCTTATTATCTTTATTCTACTTAACCTAGTCAATATATGATAGGTTGGTATGGTTTATAACCCTAAAAATGGTCTGAAAAAGCTTTCAAAATGGTCTAAAGGTGTCAGGAGGATGCTGAGGCACCTCCTCAGTGCTGACTTAGTGGTCCAGAAACATGAAAATCAGCTCTATTTCGACCAAAAATACAAAAATACAACCCAACTCAATCCCAAACATTATTTTTAACATCTCAGGAGTCCATTTTTTATAAAATAAAGCATTAAAACTCAGAATTTAATCAAAACATCAATTTTGAATAATTTAAAAACTTAGAAGTTTATATATATTAACTTACAAAAACTCTTGTAATCCAAAAGCTTGAATTTGCTACAAGAAGCTTGAATTGATGTTTGAACTTTGAAGAATCAAAATTTGAGAAAAAGAAAAAAAAGGAGTGGTTTAGGTTGAAAAGGAAGAAATGAGTGAAGAAGATAAAAAAGATGAATAAGATATAGAAAAAGACTTCTTCTTTCATTTTTCTTATAAATATCCATTTTAGTCCCTCAAGTTTACCATACTAACTTAATAGGTCCTTAAAACTTATTTCTAATCCTATTACTTAATATAATTAAATAAGGTCCTAGGTTAGGATACCACAATATTCGCACAATAAGAATGTCATTATTAGTATAATTAAGGAGATTAAGTGTTGAGTTTGGCTTAGATGCCTCAGGAGGTATTTTAGCCATTTTGAATGTAAGACCTTTACTGATGGAGTGGATAGTACAAGCACAATTAATTGATAGTAAAGCTAAAAAGTTGCAAGAAAAAATCGATAATGGGAAGAATAAGGAAGTGATTTATGATAGTGATGGAGTGTTAAAGATTGGAAGGAGCTTATTTGTACCTAATTTAGATCAATTAAAAAGAGAAATTCTAGAAGAGGCACATTGTTCTAGTTATGCGATACAATCAGGTAGTACGAAGATGTATAGAATTTTAAAATAGCATTATTGGTGGAAGAGAATGAAGAAAGACATAGCAGATTATGTTTCTAAGTGCTTAACCTAACATTAAGTTAAAACTGAGCATACGAATCCCATTAATTTATTGCAATCTTTTCCAATACCAGAATAAAAATGGGAACATATAACTATGGATTTTATAGTTGGTTTGCCTAAAACTCTGCAAGAAAATGACGCTGTATGGGTGATTATTGATCGATTGACCAAGCTAGTGCATTTCTTATCAATTATGATTAGTTACATCTTAAGTAAGTTGGTAAAGTTATATATAAAAAAAGTAATAAAGTTGCATAGAATGCCAGTATCAATTTTGGCTGATCGTGACCCGAGGTTTACCTTTTGATTCTGGCTAAGTTTGCAAGAAACTTTAGGTACTGGAATAAGGTTTAGTATTGCTTTTCACACTCAAATGGATAATCTAAGAGGAATATATAAGTGTTGAAAGATATGTTAAGGATCATAAATAATCAATACCTCTATTCCACCAAGATCTTAAAGAATCTTAAGAATTATGATCAAAGCCTCACATTCAGCTTGGTTATTAGTGCATTCAAAATTTAAGGTAAAGTTGAGTGTTTTTTTAGTTCCAGCAGGTGAAGTAATCACAATCCATACTCTAGTTGCTTTATTTATAGAAGAACCATCAAACTTGAGTGTCCATGGTTGAATGTCAATCTTGCATATTAGGAGTTCACTTTCCTTTTCCTCAACAACTTCTTAAACCTGATGATTTGCTAAAAAGACAACTAATGATTGGCCTTTTACTGACTTCTGAGGAAAATACACCAAAGTGAATTCAATCAGGCCCAACAACCATTTGCCAATCTTTTTAAATAGCACATGCTTGTTCAACATGTATTTCATCAGGTAAATTTGAGAAATCATATTTACTCTTTATTTTAGCAAATAATGCCTCAATTTAGTACATGTAAAATATAAAACTAAGCATAATTTCTCAATATATCAATATTTTACCTTAGTAGGAGATAAAATCCTACTCAAATAATAAATAGGTTGCTTATGACTTATTGAATTATTTTGAGCTAGAAAATACCCAATAGATTCATTGATGGTTGAAATATATAACTTCAAAGGAATCCCCTCTTTAGGAGAAACTAAAACAGGTGGTTTAAACAAATTTTATTAAAGGCAACCTGGTGCCTTTCCTCCTATTTAAAATTAGCTTCCTACTTTAGTTTCAACAAATTAGAAAATTCTTTTATTTTATTTGCAATATTAGAAATGAACCTTCTGAGGTGGTTTACTTGTCCTAAGAAGCTTTGCAATTATTGTTTAGTTTAAGGCAGTATGGCTTTAAGCACTACTTTTACTTATTTTTGTCTACCTTAATACTCTTTCTGATGAACTAAAAATCTTATGAAATTTCCAGCCCGTACACCAAAAGTGCATTTAAGAGGATTAGGTTTCAAATGATATATTCTCATTTATTTAAAGCTTTTTCCTCAAATAAGAAACATGATTAATAGCCATTTTAGATTTTACCACAATATCATCAATGTAAATTTCTATGTGGTAGCCAATCCTGTCATAAAAAATTACAATAATAGCCCTTTGATATGAGGCACCTACATTTTTCAATCCAAACGACATGACCAGCCGTTGAAATAACACAATAAAACTAGGGCACCTGAAGGTGGTCTTAGAGATATCTTCTTTAGCTATAAAAATTTGGTTATAACTTTAAAATCCATATATGAATGATAATAACTCATTCCTGGAAGCAACATTAACTAACATGTCAGCTGCAACATAACATATACATCTTTAGGTATGGGTAAGTTTAAGTCTCTAAAATCAACATATACTCTCAACTTTCCATTCTTTTTCATAATAGGCATAATATTAGAAAGCCACTCAGCATTCCCTATTGGCCTTATGAAGCCAGCCTTGAGAAGCTTTTCAATTTCATATTTAACCTTTAACTTTACTTCTTTAGACATTCTCCTTAGAGGTTCCTGGAATGGACAAAATTCAGGCTTGATAGGGAGGCGGTGCTCAACTACCTCTACTCAATCCTCGCATTTCTATATAATCTCAAGCAAAATAATCCTTAAATTCTCTAAGTAGCTTTATTAATTCTTCCTTTAGATTAGGTTTCAGCAGTGAGCTGACGTAAGTCACTCTTGGCTCTTGATCAATGCTAATGTTCACTTCCTTCAATGGATCATGTACCTTATGTTTATAATCTTCTAAACAAACCTATGCTTCTTGTATATCTTCAAGCCTTAGTTCATCAACATCTCCATCTAGTTCCTCTTCACCTATTGTCTTTATACCATCTACCTTTTTTTTTCTTCAATTATTTTATCTAATATCAGCTGCCTAAACACTCTCCATATAGCAGTTGCACCTACTGCTAATTCTTTATCAGTATATCCATTCATTAAGTTCCTCAATGAGAGGAGATTCCATGGGCCTTTATGGCACGATTGGGTTGTATAGAAGGTCTGATTACTGTTGAACTATATCCTCTATATCCTCTTTAGACAAATATATATACTTGGGATCACCATTAGCATTTCTTTCAGTGAATTTGATAGGCCCAAGTTCCACATCATAAAACTTGGCCTCCAAATTATCTGAGCATATGTTGAAAGGTTTATTATTTACCTAAACTACTTCCACCTCATTATCATTCCATAGTAATAAGAACTTGAGTAATGAGAACGGTACACACCAATTGGTATGAATCTAGTCTCTCCCTAATAGTAAGTTGTAACTTCAGTTGAGTCCACCAAGAAGAAAGCACTAAGTGACTTTTTGCTTCCCACCATAATTTTAGCTAGTGACACTCCAATTGCCTTGGTGATTTCTCCTCTAAAAGCAGCTACGATGATGTCAGCATTAATCAAGTCATCTTCTTCTTTGTCTAAATCTTATAGTAACCTAAGTGGCATAATATTTACTATCGATTCATTATTGATAAAGACTCTGCTTGTATTTACCCACAAGTATACGGATTTGCAGTAGTAATAAATATAAATTCCACAGAGACTATGATTTATTCGTCTATTGGTTTGTTTTTAGTTATTTAAAGTAATTAAAAATAGATTCACAATAATTAAAATATTTAAATAAACATAAAAAGAAATGAATAACACTAAAAAATTATGGAAATATAAATATTGCTAAACTTGTTAGCAATTGAATCTATTGACAATCATAAATTACTTAATTATAATGGATTATTTAATTATGCAAATTCTGAGTTTTCTAAATTATTGATTAATCTCTCTCAAGTATTAACCAAATTTGACTCATCAATTGCAATTGATACACATAACCAAAATTCTTATTTAAGGTTATAATATTGAATTCAATTCATGACCCACTTAATCATACTCAATTGGAACCCAATCAAATTAGTTATCTCTAATCATAATTTAACTAAGCATATGTTTATATATGTATTAGAATTAAGATTTCTTAACCAATAATCCTAATTGAAGTTCATGTTAATGGCAATCAATCATTAACAAGCATTAGGCACATAAACACACTATGCAAGAACATTAAGGATCCATTAAATAAAAAACTCAATTCATGTCATAGAATTCAATTCCTAACACAAGCAAACTAGCAATCTATAAAAACTAAATAATCCAAAATAATATTGAAATTACCTATGAAAAATACAAGAAATTATAAGAAGTGAAGAAAAGATAAAAACTCTAAGTGCTTGTTCGTCTTGCTCTCTACCAAAATGTTATTGATTCTCTAGGGTTTCTCATTCTCTTTATTTTTTTCCATAAGTCTTCTATATATAGCCTTCAAAAAATTATGCTTTTTCATCCTTAAAATATGCAAATAATTGGCCTTTTTAATTTTGGAAATCGCACGACAAAGGAATGACATCGCCTCCTACCATGAAAACCTGCACTTACAAGTTTGCCTACTCTCACAGCCAAGAGCACTCCATTGACCATATCTGCCTCAGTAGCTGAGAACTGTTCTGCCTGCTTCTTTAGCTTAACCTGTTAGAGTAGCTATTCTACTTTGGCAGCCGAGAATGATGCACTAGAAATTCCAAAACTTATCCCTTTTTACTTATTTTGCACCCATCTTTCTCCCACATAAAAGAAAAACACACAAAATGAAAACTATATAAACTTACTAAAAATCAAACCTATTCTAACATAATTAAACTAAAAATCATACAAAACACACAACAAAATAAATACATCCTAAACCACAATCAAATTCCCTTACACTTGAATCTCTGTTTGTCCGCAAACAAATCTGTTGACCCTTTGTATGATCAATGTCTTGATTCCCTTTTTTTAACTTTAACAATCAATTTTGAATTGCTAATATGTTTATTTAAGTGTAATTATAAGTTAGATTAAAGTAGTTGATAAAGCAAACATTAGAGGTTGAATCAAAGCTCAAATGAAGCCCTCAAATGTCCTTAAAATTCATACGGATGATCATAACTTAAAAGAGGTTAATTGGAGCCAAAAATATGAAATTTTCTATAAGTCAATCCCCACTCATGATCTTTAGGGTGCTCCTCATGATCTTAAGGAGCACTTGAGCCAAGCTTCTCATTAACAAAAGAAGCTTGAGCTCCTCACAATCGTGACATGTCTGGTTACGATCCTGAGGAGCTGGTCATGATCTTGAGGAGCTCTTCAATGGATAAATTCAAATGTAACTATCATATTTTTAAAGCTCATGATCTTGAGGGTGTAGCTCACGATCTTGAGCAGCTAAAATCCTGTAAAGGGCTGGAATTAAATTAAATAAAAATAGAAGTGATTTTGTTCTTGGGGGGTTCTAACAACTATTTGTTTCACCTCCAACTATAAATACAAGGCTTGGAACTTCATTTAAGAAGTTTGAGAGTTCATGGAGCAAATTGATTATGCTAATTTATTGAACCAAGCTTTGTTTCTTTAATATTTTCTCTTTTTATACTCTTTAATTGTAAACAAACTCTTGGTAAGTTTGTATCTACCCTTCTTGTGAGAGTTGGGAGAGTGTTAGAGATAGGATTCCAATAGGCCCAATCCTAGTGGTAACACTAGTCTATAAGCAATAGGCCCAATCCTTTCTATAATTTCATACGGCCCAACATATCAAGGACTTAACTTCCCATACTTTCCAAAGCGCACAACACCTTTCCACGGAGATATTTTTAGAAAGACCTTCTCCCCAATTACATACTCAATATCTTTCCGTTTCAAATTTACATAGCTCTTTTATTTATCTTGACAAACAACTTCTACTTAATTGTACAATATCTGGACCTATTAGTTTTCTCTCTCCCGCTTCATCCCAACATACTAGAGTCCTACACTTTCTTTCATATAATGCTTCATAAGGTGCCATGCCAAGGCTAGCATGAAAACTGTTATTATATGCAAACTCCACTAAAGGCATGTGTTTGTCCTAACTTCCCTTGAACTCCATTACACATGCTCTAAATATATCTTCCAAAGTTTGAATAGTTCATTTAAATTGTCCATCAGTTTAGGGATGAAAAGCAGTACTAAACTTAAGCTTGGTACCCATAGCATGCTTCAAACTAGGCCAGAATCTTAACATAAACTGCGGATCTCTATCAGATACTATAGAAATTGGAACACCATGAAGTCTTACCACCTCATTCATGTAAATTTTTGCCAGTTTGTCCCAGGAATAATCCATTTTTATTGGCAAGAAATGTGCTGATGTTAAACAAGCCTTAAGATTTTCAAAGGTTTCTTGGCATTCAGTAGTCCATTCAAACTTAATATTCTTCCTAAGCAATTTTATTACAGGTGATGCAATAATAGAGAAATCCTGAATAAAGCGATGGTAATATCCTGCTAACCCTAAGAAACCTCTAACTTCAGTAGGATTAGTTGGAGGCTCCCAATTAACAACTACTTCAACTCTCTTAGGATCTATAAAAAGTCCTTCTACAAAAATTATATGTCCCAAGAAAACTACTCTATCAAGCCAAAATTCACACTTACTAAATTTTGCATACAATTGTGTATCCCTTAAAATCTGTAAGATAATTCTCCAATATTTCTTGTGAGCTTCCTTGCTGCCTGAGTATACCAAGATGTCATCTATGAATACAATAACAAATTTATCTAGGTAGGGTCAAAATACTCTATTCATAAGGTCCATGAAAGTAGTTGGTGCATTTGTCAACCCAAATGGCATCACAAGAAATTCATAATGTCTATACCGGGTTTGAAAAGCTATCTTAGGTACATCTACTTCTTTGATCTTTAATTGATGATACCCAGACCGCAAATCAATTTTAGAAAAAACTATAGCAACTTGAAGTTGATCAAAAAGATCTTCAATGTGAGGCAAAGAGTATTTATTCTATATCGTCATCTGATTGAGTCACCTGTAGTATATACATAATCATAAAGAACCATCTTTCTTCTTCATAAACAATAATGGAGCTCCCCATAGTGAAATAATAGGCCTTATAAAACCTCTATCGAAAAGCTCCTATAATTGAACCTTTAACTCACTTAACTATGTTGGAGCCATTCTATAGGTTACCTGAGAGATAGGAGTTATACCCGGTTGTAAGTCAAAAAGGAACTCAATCTCTCTATTAGGAGGTAATCTAGGAAGCTCTTCCAGAAATACATCAAGAAACTCACAAACTACCGAAATATTCTCTATCTTAGGTTCCCTTAATTCCTTATCAACAACATAGGATAAATAAGCTTGATACCCCTTCCTAAGTAATTTCTCAGCTAGAATAGCAGAAATTACACGAGACAGAAAAAGACAATGTTCACCATAAAAAATGAGCTTAGGCTTTCTAGGTCACTTAAACTTTACTAACTTCTCAAAACCATTTACTATGGCATGATGGTGGGATAACCAATCTATGCCTAAAATAGCATCAAATTCCTTAATAGGCAAAAGAACTAAGTCCGCTAATAGTTGTTAGTGTTCTAGTTTTACTACACACTCTCTATGACTACTAATAGGGATGCTAACCATTAAAGCTTCACCTAACAAATCCTTTTGTTTATCAAAATGATAGATAAATGTAAAGGAGATGAAAGAATGAGTGGAGCCGGGATCAATAAGAATATAGGCATCTTTACCCATAATAGATAACATACCAGTCACAACCTCTGGAGACGTTAGTGCCTCTTGCTGTGTCATAATAAAAATTCTAGCTTGGGTTTATAGCCTACCAGTTTCCATACCCTGTCACGGCTGAACAAAAGATGTATCTCTACTAGGTTTACTAGTGCTTTAACCTTCTACCACAGGCCTACCTTGAGATTGGGTTCTACCACCTCTTTGACTACTGGGTGCATTAGATCCATGCCCAGAACCAGTTAACTAAATTAAATGAGGACATTCTCTCTTAAAGTGACCAATCTCTCCGCACTCAAAATATTCTCCAGTTCGTATTTTGCATTCACCTTCGTGATTTCTATCACAAACTGAGCATAGAGGTCGAAACCTTTGTCGAGCACTTGCACCTTGCACACCTGTAAAAATACCTACCGACTACTGTACTGTACTCTGACTAGATTGCCTGATTTTATATAGGAGCTCATGCCCACACTAGGACCAGTTTTATCTTGAAATGCACTTCCTCCTTTCTTAGTAAATCTACTATCAATATTGTAGAAGGAACTCGAACCGTGCTTTAGAGTTTTTTAAAACACTTATCTTTCCTTTTTCTTCAGCTTCTCTACCTTCAAAGCTTTTTCTACTAAGCTTCTATAAGTGGTACCCTCAAAAAAAGCCAAACCAGACCGAATAGTTACATGCAAGCCACTTAAAAATTGATCATACTTATTCTCCTCAGAGGAAGTATATCAACCACAAATTGATATAGATCTTCAAACATATCTATATATTCCCTAATAGTCATATCTTATTGTGCCAACCTAAAGAAGGCATATTGCTTCCCTTTCTTATAGCTCTTTGAAATATACTCCTTTTGAAATTCTATTACAAATGTTTGCCAAGTCATTTCATCACCATAAAGGCGACGTACCCTATCCATCCAACTATCTGCTACTCCTTGCAAAAATATCTTTACTACACTAACCTTCTCCCTATCTGAGATTTCCATAGAGGTAAAAAGCTTCTCTAACTTCTTAAGCCACTCAACAGCCTTTTCAATATTTAGAGAGCGATCAAAATTCTCAGCTCCTAAATGTCTGCAATGTTTCATTATATCCCAAGGCCTCTATTGTTCTCTAGCTGTCATGGCAGCTATAATGGCTTGGGCTATAGCTGCACCTAATCCAACATTAATATGAACTGCAATACGTTGTATAGATGGTACTTGAGCTGCTGGAGGTGGTGGATTAGCTTGTGGGGGTGGGTCTGCCATAAAATTATCTTTTTGTGAGGCAGTATCATCCACAGACTCACTACCTTTAGGTAACTCATGCTCATCTATCCCTTTTAAAAGTAAAGATGGAGCAGAATCCCTATGAGGTTGGCCAACATACTCTAACCTCTCAACATGACGATGACGACCTCGACTACTATGGCCTCGACCACCGTGACAAAATATATATTTAATATTTTAAGAGTTAATATAAAAAAAAGAATATTTAATATAAGAATAATTACATATAGAATATTCACATATTTATGTTAGTGATAGAGTTAAAAATTTGAAGAAATATTTTCATTTATACTATATATGGTTCAAGATGTAATTGTGAAATTGATTTTTTTTTTTAATATGAATTGTAAAATAAAGTGTTATAAATACTATATTCTAAAGTAATTTTTTTAGAAATTTGTTAGTAATTTAGTAATTTTTTTAGAAATTTAAAATAAAGTAATTTTTTTTAGAAATTGAATATTGTAGTATATTTCAAAATAAAATTTGTTAATTTTTTAAAATATTGAGAGTAGTTAAATCAAATAGATGTTTACATTTTTCTATTTTGATTTATATATAAATTTAAATTTAGCACTAATGTAATTAAAATTTTTATATCTATACTATACTATACTATATATAAAAGTATTTTTTACATATTGATAAAATAGTTTTAATTTAATTTCTAAATAGTTTAAAATTGACAAAGATAATTTTAGTTTATATTTTCAAAAACTTAAAAATTAGATGAATTTGAATAATATTTATCGTCAATTTAAATAGGTACATAAATTACTGAATTATTATAAGATTCATATATAAATATTTTACAAAGTTTGTTAGTCAGATGTATTACTTACATATAGCAAATAAAATTATTATTAATAAATATAATTAATTTTTTTTGCAATGAACATAATTTATATAATTTTACACAATCTCTAATATACGTACAAGTAATTAAAAATTACAAATTATAGAAAATAAAAAAATTAATCAATTGATAAAAAAGAGGAATCATTTTACAAGATTTTTATATATAATTTTAAAAGTAAATGACTACGAAAGTGCAATTATTTTAAAAATATTAATTTTAATCAATTAATTAGAAAATTATTTTAAATAATGTCAAAAAATAATTTTTAAATTTCAAATAAGCTAAATATTTAATTTATTTCAGTATGAATTGTAACACTCGACCCCACCACTACCCTTGTTAGAAATTCGCACACTTGACTTTCCGAACTTAAGTACTGATGTGGCCGAGTATTACTTCTATCTTGAAAATCCACTAGATAACTCTTAAATCATAATACAACCCAAAATACTGTCATCACTATTATATACAAATCTCGCAATACAACTCATTAATTTACAACTGTTTTAAAACAATATCGTATATTTACCGAATATCCTAACTATACAATATTATTCTTCAAACTCTTCACTGCTACTACTTCCCTTGAAATATCTAGCTATCACCCAAACATCCACTCAACTCTGAAAAATTTAATAAAAATTAGTGGTGATTATTTTCACAAGAAAATACTCAGCGAGCGAACAAAAATAACACTCCGGCTTAATCATAAAAGTTAAATAAGTTCATAACCAATATATATCCCTTAAAATATTTCAATCAAATTTTCCTTTCTAAAATTTACTTTCTCATATAATACACACTTAACAACATAACTACTTTACTTCCATATGGTAGAATATGTACCCGGCCCCAGGTAATGATTGTACACTTTCACCAACCCTATCTTTATAAATGTACACCCGACCCCTGACAGTAGCTATATATATTTATAGTAATATATCTATCCAGTCCCAGGCATCAGCTATACATATTTATAGTAACATATGTATCCAACCCCCAGGCATTGACTATACATATTTATCAGTCATACCATGTCCTAGACATAGATTTACACCTATATACTAGCATGTGTATTCGGCCCTAGGCTTCGACTATACACAACTACCCAAATCTACCATGTCTCATACATGGAATTTCTAGCTCTTAGTGCCATACACACTTAAGATTATAAACACAACTCAAAAAAAATTTAATATTAACCAACAAAAATTCAGCAAAATACATAATAAAATAAATAAATATTATTCACTCACTAAATTGTCGGTTCCTCCAATTTATTCTCCTCCTTCCTCATTATTGTAGCTTCATATATATAAATACATTATTATTATTATTATTATTATTATTATTATTATTATTATTATTATTATTATTATTATTATTATTGTTATATATTTATTCTCCTTCTGTTTGGTACCAAAAGCAATGGTACCAAACCATTGTTTCTTTGCATTATATACTCATGCAAAATTGCATGAGTCACTTGCTCTCCCCCTTCCTTGGGCCACACGTGGCCCACTCATCATTTCTCTTTTTTTTTTTTTAACTAATGGCAGTTTAAACTATTTTGAATGTTTAATCCTTAAACTTTCTTGGTTTCAATTTAGTCATTTATTTAAACTTATTTTCTATATAATTTAGTCCTACCCAAATATATTATTAAATATTCGGGCATGGACCCGACAATTCTCCCCCTCTAAAAAGAATTTCGTCCTTGAAATTCGAAGAATACTCATCATGTTATTATTAAAAATCTCTTTACCTTAATCTTCATTATATCCACAATGATATTCTCAAGAATTCTCTACATCACAACTCAATTTAAATAATTACCATCAAAACTCATATTCATCAAATTCTATAGGCTTAATACATATCCAGGCCCCTGAACTTGCCAGCTTTTGTCATTTTGGAACCTCAACTTATGATTTTGTCATTTTAACACCTGAACTTGCCGCTTTTTGTCTAAAATGCACTAATCTAATTATCTAATACATCTATCAC
>CATIWO010103518.1:0-16814 GCA_949673435.1 Macaranga tanarius | reverse complement strand
AAGAATAACTTAGATAGCATAGGATCTTATCCCGGTTCACTCCAGGTAATGAATTCCATCTTGGCCGATCACTCATCCCTACATATAACCAACTAGAGCCACCACACGCCATATACCCATACATGGCTAGCATAGGTATGTAACCGGTAACAAACTCTAACCAACTATATGTGCATGATCGTGTCGCCTCAGGTCAAAGGGCCATATGCATAATTATGTCCAAGATTATGATTGTTGACTAAAGTGAATTCCCAAGCAATCATAAATCTTATGTCACTATTCGATCCACTCATCACATGAGTATCCACATGTCTATTATGATATCTCATATTAAGTAACATGAGACTCACTACCTCCCACTATCAGTATTATATACCGATCAAGGAAAATAGACAAAGGTGATAGTCTAAGGATTAATACTACCTTTATACTAATCCGCCAACTGTGAACATTTATAGCATATGTACTAAATGAGTTTGTCACACATATTATCAACTCTTAATAATAAATTCATTTAACATAATACTAAAGGTAAATATTCAAATAAACAAATACTTTATCTAAAAAAATATTTTATTACCAAAGGGATTAATATACAATGTTCACATACATAATGGCCCTAGGGCACATCTATACTAAAATTTAGTTACTTCACCTTTCGATCAAGTATCTTAATTGGTTCTTCCACATAAGTTAACTTCTCGGAGATTTCAATTTATGGCTCTTGTATAATATGACTTGGGTTTGATTAGTATCACCGTAGCATCGACATATAAAACACATTGTGAATGGATGACAATTCCCTTGGAAGGGCCAACCTATAAGCTAATGGTCCAATCCTCTTAAGTATTTCATAAGGTCCAACATATCTTGGACTTAATTTTCCATGCTTGCCAAACTGTAAAATTTCTTTCCATGGTGATACTTTCAAAAAAACTTTCTCTCCCACATTGTATTCCATTTCCCGATGATGTCTATCCGCATAACTTTTCTGGCGATCTTGAGCTTCTTTTAAGCATTTCTTGACCACTTGAACTTTTTTCACATTTTCTTGTATCAAGTCTGGTCCTTCAATTTGTCTTAAACCCTTAGCATCCTAATAAATTGGACTTTGAAACTTTCTCCCATAAATAGCTTCATATGGTGCCATTCTAATGCTAGAATGAAAACTGTTGTTGTAGGCGAATTCTAGCAATGGCAAGTGATCATCCCAGTTGCCTTTGAAATCCATAGCACAAGCTCTCATCATATCTTCTAAGGTTTGAATCGTCCTCTCCGATTGTCCATCCGTTAAGGATGAAATGCAGTACTAAAATTCAATTTAGTACCTAATGCTCCTTGTAGGCTTTTATAAAAATGTGATATGAACCATATAACCTTATCGGATACAATTGACAACGAAACTCTATGTAATCTTACAATCTCAGAGACATATAAGGATGCTAACTTATCCAAAGAATCCATCTGCTGTATTGGTAAAAAATGTGCGGATTTGGTGAGTTTATCAATTATCACCCATACTGCATCATGCTTCTGAAATGTTCATGACAATCCAATCACAAAATCCATCGTTATCTTCTCCTATTTCCATTCCGGTATCTTCAATGATTGTAATTTTCCTACTGATACTTGATGCTCAACTTTTACTTATTGAACGTTAAGCATCTTTCCACATATTCCGCCATATCTTTCTTTATTGTTGGCCACCAATAAAAAGGCTTTAAATCCTGGTACATCTTTGTACTTTCGGGATACATCACATACAGAGTAGTATGTGCTTCTTCCATAATTTATTCCCTAAACTCTATAAGATTCAGAACATATACTCAGTTGCTAATCACTAACATGCCATCTTCTTTGATTGTAAACTATATGTTGACTCCTATTTCTACTTTTTCTTTCATCCTTTTTAAACATGCATCATCCATTTGAGCTTTTCTTATTTGGTCTACCATTGATGGCTTGACTTGTAATGCCGCTAACAAATAATCTTCCTCTACATCAAGATTAATATTTAATGCTCACAATGCCACAAGATTCTCCTTTTCATAGCAAATGGTTCCCATCGAAATCTCTACCGTTTTGCGACTTAAAGCATTGGCTACCACATTCGCCTTTCCTGGATGGTACTCAATAGTACAATCATAATCTTTCAGTAGCTCCATCCATCTTCGTTGCCTTAAATTCAAGTCTTTCTACGTAGAAACATACTTCAAACTCTTATGGTCGGTAAAAATGGAAAATTTTTCTCCATATAAGTAAGGCCTCTAAATCATTAAAGCATGCATAATAGCGGCTAACTCCAAGTCATAGGTAGGGTAACTAGCTTCATGGGTTCACAATTGCCTTGAAGCATAGGCAATCACCTTCTCATTTTGCATAAGAATGCACCCTAATCCTTATCCAGAAGCATCAGTATACACAATAAATCCTCCATCTCCAGTTGGTAATGCAAGCACTAGAGTGGTAGTTAAAGCTTCCTTTAACTTCTCAAAACTTCTTTGACATGTCTCGATCCACTGGAATTGTACATTTTTCTTCAATAAATTTGTCAAAGGCCTTGCAACAATAGAAAAATCTTGTACAAATCTTCAATAATATCCAGCCAATTCCAGAAAACTTTGAATCTCAGTCATATTTCTAGGTGCTTCCCACTCCATAATGTCTTTAATCTTAGATGGATCGGGTTTTACCCCCTCTTTCGAGACAATATGCTTGAGAAATGCAATTTCTTCCATCCAAAACTCACATTTGCTAAATTTGGTATACAACTATTGCTCCCTCAATATCTGTAAAGCGATTCAAAGATATTATTCATGCACTTCTTTACTGGAAGAGTAGATAGGAATATTGTCGATGAAGACGATCACAAACTGATCTAAATATCGCTGGAATGTCTTGTTCATCAATGATATAAATGTGGCTGGTGCATTAGTCAACCCAAAAGGCATCACTAAAAACTCGTAATGTCCGTATCTAGTTCAAAATGCGGTCTTAGGAATTGAAGTTTCTGCTACCCGAAGTTGCCAATATCCTGATCTTAAATCTATCTTGGAAAATACTATCGCATCTTTCAATTGATCAAGAAGATCATCAATTCTTGGCAATGGGTATTTATTCTTCACCGTGATTCTGTTTAATTACCGGTAGTCGATACATAAATGCATGCTACCATCCTTTTTCTTCACAAATAAAACTAGAGCTCCCCAAGGTGATATACTTGGTTGAATAAAGCCCTTCTCTAGTAACTTTTTTAGTTGCTTCTTTAGCTCTTTCAACTCCGTCGGTGCCATTCTATAAAGAGCAATCGATATCGGTGTCGCCCCCAGAACCGTCTTAATCTCAAAGTCAACTTCTCGATAGGGAGCTAATCCCAGCAATTCATCGAGAAACACATCAGGAAAATCTTTAACTACCGGTACATCCTTCACCCCCGGACTAACTTGGGTTGTATCTATAATATTTGCTAAGTATGCTTCACACCCTTCTCTAGTCAAATGGAATGCTGTCATCGCTGAAATTAAACATGCATGCACAAACTTTCTTTCTCCTACTAAAACTATCTTTTTCTGCCCTTCAACATCTATAACTACCTCTTTAGTATAGAAATCCACAAATGTATGATGCTTCGCTAACCAATCCATACCCAAGATGACATCAAACTCATCCAGTTTAATAACTACCAAGTCTGCATACAAAATTTCACCACCTACTAATATAGGACATGCTTTCACTACTAAATTTACTACCATCATACCCCCAGCAGGCATAAAAACACATAAGCTATGTTCTAGGGGTTCAATCTTACTATGCACCCTTAATGTAAACTCAAAAGACATAAAAGAACAAGTTAATCTTGGGTTTATCAAAACATAAGCATCATGGTTAAAGATAAAAAAAATACCAGTGACCACATTTGGAGCAGTAGGAGCTTCTTGCCTAGTGATGGCATAAACTCTTGCTTAGCCTTGAGATGGACCAGCAGATCCTGCTTGGCTTGAAGCGCGAGCTCCACCTCCTGTACCACCTCGGCCTCTTCCTCGACTAGCAGTGGACATATTCTCTCTGGTACTACTTTAGATGGTTATTTGGGATCCTTCTTCACTTCTCTTTGCCGGGAAATCTCTAATGAAATGGCCATACTGACCTCTGTTGAAACATGCACCCGGTCTCAAATTCTAGCATTCACCCAAGTGATATCTTCCACATCTGTTACACATTACGTTGATGAACCACTCATTGATCTACTTTGTCCCCTTCGTCCATCAAATCTTCCAAATCCCCGACCAAATGATCCTTTCCTAGATTGGTTGGATCGACTCATGCTTTGTCCCCTAAAGTTGCCCCTTTATAAACTAGAGCCTCTATAGGATGAACTACCACTAGTTCGAGTCGAAGCAGAAAATGAGCCAGTGGTCTTCTTCTTTTTTACCTCAACTTCATTCCTTTCAATCATCATCTCCTCGGCTCTCAAGGTAGTCTCCAACACTTCTCTATAAGTAGGAGGTTTAATTGCCATTTTCTCTTAGATTTATAAGTTCAATCCCCATTTAAACTTATTTCTTTTCAACTCCTCGGTGGTAATTTCTTTCGGAGCATACCTTGACAACCGCACAAATTGAACTTCATATTCAGTAATGGAGAGATCATTCTATTTCAACTCAAGAAACTCTATCTTCTTCCTATCCCAGTATACCACTAGTGTATATTTCTCTATAAACACTCAAAAATTCTTCCCATAGTAGAGTTATTGACACATTCTTGCTTCCCGGTATCGTCTCCCACCAATCTAGAGTATCTTGCTCAAATAGAGAAACAGCATAGCTCACTTTCTTCTCGGTGGTACACTCAAACCAGTCAAGAATTCTCTCAGTGCCTCTTAGCTATTCCTCAGCAACTGCGGGGTCAGTATTACCCGCAAAGGCTTTCGCACCTTGCTTCTTGATCTTTTCATAAGTCTCATCTACCACATTCCCTACCAGTGGTTGACCTACATTTCTCATCATCTACACAAACTCCTGAATAAAAGGATATGCAGCAGGTGGAACTTGAGGTTGAGTTGAGCTTGTTCAGGGCCAGGGCCATGAACTGACTCTGAAGACTCTTCGGGGTAAATATGAAGTGTTTGACGTTCATCCATCCTGAGATATGCAACGTACATCAATGACATGATTTCTAAATCTTATGCATGAGATGTTATAAATGCACTCAAGTATCATGTCCTAAGGGAATCTAATTCCCGCTCTGATACCACTTACTGTAGCACCCTCTAGGTACCACATACACGTGTGCAGAATAATGTAACAACATATGAGTAACAATTTTTTTTATATAAAAGATAACTTATATATATATATATATAAACATAAGTTTATATAAGTTACTTAAACTTTACATATGTATTTATAAATAATATAAGTGTATTATAAAATTCCAAATGCTAAATAATGAAATGCTCATGCGAATGGAGGAGTCGATCATCAAGCACGCAATTGTCCCACCTGAGCTCACCATAAAATAAGCTTCAAGCTTTATCCAGAGCAAAACTTCAAGCTAAGCTAATTACCACATGAAACCCATAATTGCAAAGGAATGAGCTTGCGACTCAATAAGCAAATGATAATACAATGACCCATATAAAACTTTTCAAGAACTAATTAATCCAATTTAAAGAAAAACATTAAAATTTGGGCTACACGGTCGTATTCCAACCCGTGTTTGCCTATGTCCCAAACACACGCTCACACACGGCTATGAACATGCCCGTGTTCTTACCCATGTGTGTCTCGGTCTAAAACATACAAGTTATCAAATTGATACACGGCCATGTATACGCCCGTGTACAAGACTATGTAGCTCTCGGTCTAAAATCATTACTTCACACCAAATTTGGACACGCCCATGTTCCTCTCAAGTCTAAAATGCACCATCTACACAATCCATACATGGCCTTAGACACGCCCGTGTATCATCCCGTGTAGCTCTCGGTCTAAAACAACCAAGTTTATAAATTGATACACGGCCATGTACATGCCCATGTACTAGACCGTGTAGCTCTCAGTGTTAAAATTCCTATTTAGCACACGGCCATGTTCTAACTCCAAACAAACCATGTCCTTGAACATGGCTTGGGACACGCTCGTGTCTCAACCCATGTCTCAACACACGGTCTGGGACACGTCCGTGTCTCAACCTATTTTTAAAATTTAAAAATGCATTCAATACAATTCATAAGCATTTATAATCATAAAACCATACCAATAATTCTCATTATTCTAAAACCTAACTTGGGTGTCTCAATTGCACCATATCACATCATTTCAAGCAATTCATATTCGTAATCCACATTCAACAATATATATATAATTTTAATGCAATGGATGTATATTTATGTTTGTTAGTTTTTTCCCCTGGCCGGAGTTCCCAACTCACGTTTCTCATATAAACCTCACTTTTTCTTTATCATCTTTCTTTTCATATATCCGTGGCAATTCCTGAGACTCTCTACCCAGCTCAGTCTCAGATCTCATACATATACATTCATATAATCACATGAATGGCCACACCTGAGACTCTCTGCCCAGCTCACTCTCAGGCAGTGAAGCTCAATCTCTACACATACATTTCCTCACATATTTTAATATGCATGTGTATTAATCATTTCACAATCAATACTACCCTAAGTGGCTTTCACCCAAAGTGTCAATATTCACATCACATGTTTTCACATATCATTATAATCATATATTTATCAATCACTTTAATAGCATACATAAGTCAACACAATCAAATAATTATAATTACATGAGAATTAAAATATGTAAGCATTGTAAAAACAATTACTTACCTTAAAGCTTTAACTCCTTCATAAGTAAAGTTTCCCCCCTTTACTGAGTAGGGTCTTTTCCTCTTCCACTTCCTACACCCAATTATTTACCAATTCAAATAAACAAACATTACAATTCATTCTAACACACAAAGTACAAATTTAATTCTCCAATTCAAAATATCCTAAAAGTACACACATTAATCCAAAAATCCCCAAATTGCTACCCAAGCTAGGGTTTTAAGTCCTCTTCTAATTCCAATTAGAATCACTCAATTTGAACAAGTGTGAAATAAATTATGGATTTTAGAATGTAATCAGCCCAAAATAGAGCATTCAATAAGCATTGAAATGTTCAACTCTATTAGACCCTTCTAACAACGAATTCAGCCAAAACTCAAATCATAGAAAATGTAGAGAACTCTCTAAAATTTCTAGAGAATCTAACTTTCCTTAATTCAGAGTTGTACAGCTCGAGATATGTCCAAATTATAAAGGTCAAAATTTTAGTCAAAACAGAGCATGAAAATTAACTACCCAAAATCAAACCAAAACACAATTACTTACCAAAAGATGTTCTTGCACTTAGGAGGTTGATATCTATAGCATAAACTCTCAATTCTTTAGCTAAATCAACTCTCTTTCTCACCAAATCCCTAGTTTCTATGAAAGGAATTTTTGGTGCAACTTACAAATTTTTCTAAAGAAACTCACACATAAGGATATGCATAGCTACATTGGAGAAGAAAGAGATCAGGCCAAATATGTGATATTTATTACCAAATATCCATCTAGATCCTTAATGAAATGCTTTTATACCCAACTAGTCCTTGAACTTATAATTGCTTCAAGCAAGCCCCTACTATCCTTACAATCTAGTCCTTTTCTATAATTCATACCAAATCTAAACTTAAATAAAATCTACGATTTCACATGCATAAGATGCCATACATAAGTATTACATACGTATAAAAATGAGCGGGTGTTACAATGATGATGTGTGATTATGTATTGATGATAAAGATTAGTTCAAAATGAAATATTGGAATTACTTTTGTAGCTAAGAATAGATTTGAAATAGAATTATTTCAAAGGCTGCATCCATATTGATTACTTAGTACACATCAATAGAATTAGCAGAATTTCAAAAGGTAGATTGTTAGAGGGAATAATTCTTTATGAGGGGTATCAATTCAGTCTATAAGAGAAAAGGATAGTAGTATGAGGTTAGGTAATAATTACAAGCAATCGGACAGTATTTTTAATGAAGAATAATTATCAATAATTGAGAAATAATAGGTGCTTGATTAATTAAGAGATGCAATGGTGTTTTTGAAGATAGATTAGGAAATGAGATATTGATAATTTTGAATGATAAAAGATGTTATTTTCAAATATGGTACGCAAACTAGAAATGAATGGTATGAAATTGTGATTATGTTATTTGAATTGATTAGTATACCAGATGCACCTATGTTATTAATGAGCAAGATTCTTCGATAGCATTTTAGTAAGTAGTTGTTAAATATAATGTATGAGATACAATAGATGATTAATGTTATTCATAGAAGGTTAATATTGTTTGATGTATTAAAACTAGTACATGAGTGTCATGTTTGTGTAATATACTGAGTGAATATAACATGGGCTTGGCCATGTTCTTATGACATCCATGTTAAGATATGTATATAGGTGAGTATGAATTTTTAAGTTGTGATGTGGATGCATGATGGTATATTATTTTGTTATATGTTCGGTATATGTTATTGCTTATGGAAGGAAATTGAAAATATTCAATGTGATATATATGTCGATTGGCTTTGTGACTATCGACTATGTGAAATTGATTAAGTCGATGGGCTTTGTGACCATCAACCATATGAAATGTTGATAAGTTGATTGGCTAAGTGTCCATTAACAAGTTAAATAATACCACACAATGAGAATAAGATATGAAGTGTGAATTTTTGTATTATGTGAATCATTACGAGATGTTATTCTATTGTTAAGATGAATACAAATATTAAATATAGTAATGAGATTTGAAATTTATGTGATGTATACTCAATTGTATATTGATTATATTTATACTTTTTTTAGTATGGAATTGATGATTGAGAGTTATAGAGACTATGAAAGGATGATATAGATATTTGAGACTCGTGATTTATTAAATACTATATAATTGTGAATAAATTGAATTGATATTATGATGTTTTTGGAGTGCCTCTAAGTTTCTTTAAGTCTCATTTGAGTGTGAAAAAGTTTGTATAGCTTTAAGAAGGCTAGATAGGGAATCTTAAGATTTAGAAAGAAAGGAAATTTAGTTCGAAATATATGGACAGTATGAATTGTAAAGAAGGTGGATCATTAGCATATAAATTAGAATTACTAAGGAAATTATTATCTATTCATGATGTATTCCACGTGTTTATATTAAAACAGTATAAATAGGATCCTAGTTATGTGATAGAAAAGCCTAAGATAGAGATTTTTGAAAAAACAAATCCGTATGTGGAAGAATCGATAGAAATTATAGATCGAAAGGTAAAACAATTGAGGAATAAAGAGATTCCAATAGTAAAGGTGAGGTGAAGTATTTGTTCACCTAAAGAAGCAACATGGAAAGTAGAAGAACTAATGAAGTAGAAATAAATATATTTGTTCTCAGAAGATGGTGAGTAATTAATTTCGGGGATAAAATTTTCTTTAAGGAGGGGAGAAATATAACACCCGCCTTTTTAGCATACGTATTTATGATGTGTGAATTCTATTTTATGCATAAGGGTTAGTAGACTTTATTTAAGTATAAAATTAGGTATAATTATAAAGAGAGATCAAATTGAAAAGAAAGTTTGGAGTTAATTGTTATAATAGAAAGTTTGGGGCTATTATGTAATTGCCCTATCTCATTAAGGAGCTAGGGAGTAATTAAGAGGATATTTAGTTATAATTATCTTGTTATTATTATTCTTATTATTGATAATTATTCATTATTAGAGGAAGGACTTATGGGAGGCCAAATGGAGGCATGTGATTGGTTAGGTGTGTGGGTGTATATGTATATGTGTGTTGTGTGTGTTTTTTGTAGAGAATTGGGAGGAAGAAGAGAAGAGAGTTTTTGAGAGATTTTGGTGAGGTTTTGATCTTGATCAAGCTAGCATTTGGGAGGCATTAGAAGTATTTTATATCATTGAAGCTTAATTAGTAAGTTTTTCTTATGTTATTAATTGTTTTTGGTGGAGGTTAGTTGGTTGTAAATTCGGGTATGGATTCCTCTATTTTTTAGTCCTATTATTATTGCTCTAATGTAAGCTACAGAGCTCTGATTTGAGTATAGTTAGACTTTCTAGAAACTTCAGAGAGTCTTCTATAACTCTTAAGTTTTGATTTTGAGCCAAATCTACTATTAAGTTAGTCGAATTGGACTAGACATTTTGTTGCTCACTCTGTCACATTGTATGACCTGTTATTGCTTAAATTGTCATAATTAATTCTCTACATATGATAATTAGGTGAATTCAGTTGGTATTGAAAGTAAACTCATGTAGGTAGAGTTTGTATGAATTTGGTAATTTTTGGATATGTGTGTGACTGTTGAAAGCAATATGAACATCATGTATTAAACATGCTACCAGCAGTGCATGTAGGTTGGTTGTGAGTTTTCTTATATTTTGGTTATATAGTGATATCTAGAGTTATAAGACTCCAAATTGAGCAAGGTTAGATGCTCTGGAAACTTTAGAGTATCTTCTATAACTTTTATGTTTTGAGCTTTAGCTGATTCTACTATTAAGACTGACTGGCAGGGCTTTACATTTTTGTGCTCATGTTGTCAACTCTATTTTGCCTGTTTTACCTGAGTTACATCAAAAATCCATAATTAATTTCACATACATCTAAATTAAGTAATTCTAGGATTTGAAGTAGACTAATAGGTCTAGCTTTAGTAATATTTTTATGATTTTTAGACATGTGTGTGAATTATTTGGGTATATTGAACTTTGAGCATCTAGTTGCCCTTTTGTGATTTAGGGTGAATTTCTATGCTTGCTTATTTAAATTGGCACATGATTATGTGTAAGAGTTGATAGAGCTAGACGAAACCCTGTTCAATAAGGGGAGTTTTCATTTAAGAAGGAATTAAAGGCTTGAGGTAAGTAATTATTAATATAATGCTTACATGTGGTGAATTTCAAGTAACTATAGATATTTAACTATTTTAATTTGTGTATGCCATTTAAGTGGCAAAAATGATGAGTATATATATATATATATATATAAATATATATATATATATATATATATATATATATATATATATATATATATATATATATATATATATATATATGTTATTGTGAGAAGGCATGATATACTTATGGTATATGGTTGGTTTATTTTGGTATACTTTTGATTTATAAACGATATATTCTCCGTTTATAATTTGTTATGATTATGAAAATATGTTGAGATAAATTATGAATATTGGCACTTATGAGTGCAAGCCACTTGATGCGGTATAAATTGATATGCATTTCTTGTGAGAAAAGTGAGTTATGATTTACTATAAGAAATGGAAATGATGAGAATTAAAAAGAGAATGATTGAAATACATGAGCATATTGATTGTGAGTATGAACGGAAATATGCATAATGTGAGAATTGTCAGGAATGTGAGAAATATATGTATGTGTGGAGATTAAGCTCCACGATCTAAAACTGAGCTGGGCAGAGAGTCTCAAATGTGGCCATTCATGTGATATATATATTTACATATGAGATCTGAGACTGAGCTGGGCAGAGAGTCTCAGGAATGGCCATGGGTATATGAAAATGAAAATATGAAAAAGAAAAAGAAAAGAAAAAGTGAGCCTTGTGCGAAACGTGTGTTGAGAATTCCAGTTGGATACTAACTTGCATCATCACGCATTTTTGCATTGCATTATTTATGTATATGAATCATGGATGGCATGTGAAGCATGATTTATGGAAAAATGTGTTTATATACATTGATTGTGGGATTATGAATTATGGATTACTTGAAATAGAAAGATGATTGTGGTTATATATTGATGTGTAATTATACACAACTATATGTATGTGTTAGCATGTTAGCTATTGCTGATAGTATTGAAGTGTTAAATGGTTGTGAAGTATTGGGAGTTTTGTATAATTGAATTTTAGGTTAAGGACATAGGCCGAGACACGGGTGTGTCTCAAACCGTATGGAGACACGGACATGTTCAAGGTGGCAATTTTGTCTAGTGAGATACACGGGAAAAGACACGGGCAGCCCTTGGCCATATCTACATATGGAATTTTAGGCAGTGAAGTACACGGGTCGAAACACAGTCGTGTTCTAGACTGTGTTCCGACTGTGAATTTTGTCCAGTAGACTACACGAGGAGAGACACCCCCATGTAGTCCATTTATAGAATTTTTAATTAATTATTTCATATTAATTAGTTCTTGAGAAGAACTATATGTAATTTTATATTGATAATTACTTATTTAGTTGCAAGCTCATTCCTTTGCAAATTGTGTTTTCAAAGCATAGTTCGTCAGAGTTGAAGTGTACTCGGTAGAGAGCTCAGGTTGGTCCGAGGAAAGCTTGGTGCAGTCATTTCCATCCACATCGTCATAGCATTTAGCATTTTGTTTTAACTATAAATGTATATTACTTCATATAAAATATGAAGTATTTTCAATATATCGAACAAGGATTTTATGTATATATATATATATATATATATCTAATTGAGGAAATTTTTATCATGTCATATGTTGATTATTCATTGGATATACGTGTATGTGGAACTATGTGGGTGCTACACCTTATGCTGACTCCCACTCAACTCGGCACGGTGTGACAAGTCAGCATGCTCTCTAGGCATTCCTTCCTTGTATCCTTACACATTTTGACCCTTATGTGCGGGCATTTCACACGGCTGTAATTTAAAAATCATATGGCCGTGTCCAAACCTGTGCAACATTCAAATAGCACGAAAATATATTCAAACATTAAGCCTCAATTATTGATGTCACAAATACATTAATTCATAACATTCCAAGCAATCTACAAACATAATCCTCTCATTCAACATATATGCAAATATGGTGCAACAATGCATGTTTATGCAAGTTAGTATCCGGCCGGAGTTCTCAACACACGTTTCACACAAAGCTCACTTTTTCTTTTTCATATTTTTTATTTACAAATAGTCATTCCTGAGACTCTCTACCCAGCTCAGTCTCAAATCTCACACGTTTATATACCTCACATGAATAGCCATATCTGAGACTCTCTGCCCACCTCAGTCTCAGTTTCATTTTCAGTGGAGGCTCTCTGCCCAGCTCAGTCTCCACAGTCAAACGTATTCCTTACATCAATCATTATGCATGTGTATTTCACCATTAATGATGAATGATTAATATATATATATATATATATATATATATATATATATATATATATGATTATATTGTTGAGAGAAAGAATGATGAGTATATGTATATATTGTTATGGGACCACTGAATGGTCGATTGAGTATATGTTGTGGTAAATTATGACTATTGGCACCTATAAGTGCCTATGAGTGCAAGCCACTTGATGTGGTATGGTTATATATATATATATATATATATATATATATATATATATATATATATATATATATATATATATAGGCTTAATACATATTCAGGCCCCTGAACTTGCCAACTTTTGTCACTTTGACACCTCAACTTACGCTTTTACCATTTTAACAACTGAACTTGCCTAAAATGTAATTTTTAAACCATTGTCATCATATTAGCGAATCAGCAAGTGACACGTAAGAGGTGTTTAACTGACAAAAATCTGCAAGTAGAGGTGCTAAAGTGACAAAAAGTGGCAAGTACAGGGGTCATAGATGTATTAGATCATTAGATTAGTGTATTTTAGACAAAAAGTGGCAAGTTCAGGTGTTAAAATGGCAAAATCATAAGTTGAGGTGCCAAAGTGACAAAAACTGACAAGTTCAGGGGCCTGGATATGTATTAAGCCATATATATATATTCTTCATTCATCATTCTTACCACTTAGATGGCATACACAAATCAAAATAGTTAAATAAATATAATTACTTCAAAATCAATACATGTAAGCATTATGTTACTAATTACTTACCCACAAGCTTCAACTCCTTCTAAAATAAAAGCTCCCCCTATTAATTAGGGTCTCCTCTATCTCTTCCAACTCCTACACATCATTACATACCAAATATATTTATATATATATATATATTCATCATTCATCATTCTTACCACTTAAATGGCATACACAAATCAACATAGTTAAATAAATATAATTACTTCAAAATCAATACATGTAAGCATTATGTTAATAATTACTTACCCACAAGCTTCAACTCCTTCTCAAATAAAAGCTCCCCCTATTAATTAGGGTCTCCTCTATCTCTTCCAACTCCTACACATCATTACATACCAAATTAAACAAGCAAGCATTACAATTCATTCCAAATATCACAAATTGTAATTAAATGCTCAAAGGTTCAACTTAACCTAAAGATGCACATACAAATTCAATAACCCCCAAATTGCTACTGAAGCTAGGGTTATGTGTCAACTACAAATTTCAATTAGAATCACTCAATTTGAACAAGTATGGAATTAATTATGGATTTTAGAATCCATTCAGGCAAAAGAGAGCATCAAGTGAGCAATAAAATGTCTGACCCTAGTTTCCCTTCTTAACAACAAAATCAATCCAAACTCAAAACATAGAAAATATAGAGGACTCTCTGAAGTTTCCAGGAAGTTTAACCATACTCAAATCAAAGCTCTATAGCTCAAGATATGGTACAAACAATAGGACTGTAAAACAGAGGAAAATATACCCGAAATTCCCAAAAATCAAACTCAATTATAACAATCACAAAGCATGTAAAACTTACCAAATTAGGACTCCAATGGCTATAAGAATTCTAATACTTCCCAAGGCAATGAATTGATCCTTTGAACAAGCTCACAAACTCTCCAAAATCTATCAAGAACCTCTCTTCTCTCCTTCTCCAAAAATCTCTACAAACTCAACACACTAACATACATACACATATAGACATACACCCACTAGCCAATCAAAACTCTCCAAATGCCTCCCTAAAGTCTCCTTCCATTTAATGCCCAACCATAATATTAAATACATATTTATCACCAAATATACCAATAATAAAACTTTAATAAATATAACTAAATATTACCAAAATCTCTACTTAGCCCCTTAATGAAATGGAATTAATTCACAATAGCCCACAACTTTTAATTGTGACAATTAACTCCAAACTTATTTTACAATCTAGTCCCTCTCTACAACACATACACAATCTCAAACTCCAATGAAGTCCACTATCTCATATGCATAAAATAAAATACATACGCCATCAATGCGTATGAAAAAGGGAGGGTGTTACATTAATACTATTCTTTTTATATAAATAAAATCAAATAGGAGAATATTTTAAGAAATATAGGCATTATAAATATAAATGATGACTTGAATTAGAAAAATGAGAATATATATAATGACCAGAACTAATATATATATAGAGAGTGAATAATTATATATAAATTCATGTGATGTTGACCTTATTGTTGTCTCCAATGATCCTAATAAGGCATATGGAAGTAATTTTAAAGATAAATAATTTGAGAAAAAAACAATCGGAATATGATTGATCTTTTTTATCAAATGTAAATTTTTAAAAAGAATGAAGAGTGGTGAACACATACCTTAATGGAATTTGAATTCAAATTAGTTGAAGATACTGAAAAAATTTAAATAATTTAGTTGTTATATTTGATTTTTCCTAATAAAATTGTTCAATGTTGGTTCTTGTATACATTTTAATTCAATCTAAACTCAATTTTCAGCTCTATACAAACAATATAGGCCTAATGGTTGAATTTTTTTTTTTCGAATTGTGCAATTTTAATCAACTTTTAAAATTTTGGTATATATGACTGTGTAGAAAATGTAGCCCACAATTGAATTTGGTGAGAACTCAGTTCGGAGGTACTGACGTGTTATCCTAGTTGTACTATGGGATAAGGTACAAATTAGACCCTGAACTTTACTCCAAAGTTTACATTTGACCTTAATTTTTTTTGTCCCATTTGGACCTTAATCTAGTAATTAAAAAATTTTAAATATGTAGAAAATTTTAATAATTTCAAAAATTTTAAATTTTTTTAAAAAAATTAATAAATGTATAGAAAAATTTTAATTATTTTTATTGAATATATATCACTTGATTGCGAAAATTTTAATTTTTTTGAAAATTGTTAGGTCTATAAATTGTTTTTAACTTTTCTTTGAATTTTTAAAAATTTAAAAAATATATTCCTATAAATTTAAAAATCTTAAAAAAAATTAGAATTATCATAAATATATGTTTTGAAAGTAATTTCATTAATTCTAAATATTATTAGCATTAATTTTTATTAACTTGTGTTAAAGTTAAATTTTTATTTGATTTTTGGGACTTGATTGTAATAATTCTTTAAAGAAGGGTCCAACATGACTGAAATTTACAAGATTAAGGTCCAAATGGGACTAAAAAAAATATTAAGATCCAATACAAACATTAGGTATAAGTTCAGGGTCCAATTTGCACCTTATCCCTGAAAGGAATCAAGCTATGCAACACACTAAAGCGGAAGGGTGTGCCAAAAAGGGTGAAAAACAAATATTTTCACTTGCATAGTTCTTCATCAAATGAAGAATTCCTTGCCCAAGATCCAATTTGCAATTAACACATAGCTAAAAATAAACATAACAAGCAAATAAACACAACCACTTCGAAGAACAAGTGCAAGAACAACTCACAAACTCCAAGTGTGTGAAGTAGACTCCACTTGATTCTTCAAGCTTTGTGATGTTGATTCAACTCTTGAATCACTTGCTTTAGCCACCCAAGTGTGTGAC
>CATIWO010103461.1:0-36623 GCA_949673435.1 Macaranga tanarius | reverse complement strand
GCCCTATGCTCAAGTTTTACGGGTAAGTGACAAGACTTCCCATAAATCAATTGGTAAAGAGTAAGGCCAATGGGTGTTTTAAAGGCTGTCCTATATGCCCATAAGGCATCATCTAACTTCAATGCCCAATCCTTCCTTGATGAGGAAACCGTTTTCTCTAAAATCCACTTAATCTCTCTATTACTCACCTCAACTTACCCACTTGTTTGTGGCTGATATAGAGTAGCCACCTTGTGTGTAACTCCATACTTCTTCAAAAGGGTTTCAATTATATGATTACAAAAGTGTGAAACACCATTACTAATTAATGCCCTAGGGGTGCCAAACCTTGGAAAAATAATTCTCTTAAGCATCTTTTTAACAACCTTAGCATCATTAGTAATAGTAGCTATTGCTTCTACCCATTTAGAGACATAATATACCATAACTAAAATATATTTGTGGCCTAAAGAACTAGGGAAAGGACCCATAAAGTCAATACCCCAAACATCAAAAATTTCTACTTCAAGAATTCCTTTCAAAGGCATCTCATATTTCCTAGACAAATTTCCCATTCTTTGGCATCTATCACATTTAAGCACAAATTCTCTAGCATTTTTAAATAAAGTAGGCCACTAAAAACCAGATTGAAGTACCTTAGAAGTTGTCTTTGATGCACTAAAGTATCCGCCTACATCCAAGGAATGACAATATCTCAAAACATCTTGAACTTCATCTTGAGGGATACATCTTCTAATCAAACCATCCCCACATCTCTTATAAAGCAAAGGTTCCTCCCAATAGTAGAACTTACTATCATGCAAAAATTTCTTCTTTTGCCAAAAATCTAACCCATAAGGTAAAGCTCCACTCACAAGGTAGTTTACAAAATCTGTAAACCATGGAAGTTCCTTAGAAGCTAATGTAAGGAGGTGTTCACCATGAAATGACTCATTAATTGGTACACCATCATCACTATTATTCAATTCTTCTTGATTTAGTCTTGATAAATAGTCCGCAACAAGATTCTCACCTCCTTTATTTTCTCTCACTTCTCAATCAAACTCTTAAAGCATTAGAATCCACCTTAAGAGCCTTAGTTTTGCATCTTTCTTGCTTAGAAGATACTTGAGGGCAGCATGGTTAGAATACACAATGACTTTTTACCCCACAAGATATGCTATAAATTTGTCAAATGCATAAACAATAGCAATCAACTCTTTTTCCATAGTAGTATAATTAATCTGAGCATCATCAAGTAGTTTACTAGCATGATAAATCACATAAGGCTTGCCTTCTTTTCTTTGCCCCAAAATAGCCCCAACCACAAAGTTACTCACATCACACATGATCTTAAATAGTTTCTCCTAATTAGGTGGTTGCAAAACCGGTGCTGACGTAAGAGCCTTCTTCAAAGTCCCAAATGCATCCATATATGCATCATCAAACTCAAAAATAGCCTCCTTGGCAAGTAGCTTGCATAATGGCTTTGCTATCTTGGAAAAATCTTTTATGAATCTTCTATAAAAACCCGCATGTCCAAGAAAAATCCTTATATCTTGTACACACTTTGGAGGTGGCAAATTAGCAATAACCTCTATCTTTGCTCTATCAACTTTAATGCCCTTTTGTGAAACCATATGGCTAAGAACAATCCCTTCTTGGGCCATGAAGTGGCACTTCTCCCAATTAAGTACTAATCCATGCTCCTTGCACCTATCAAGAACTTTAGAAAGATTCTCTAGATAATTTGCAAAGTTATATCCATAAACACTAAAGTCATTCATAAATACTTCAACATAATCATTTATTAGATCACTAAAAATTAAAAACATGTATCTTTAAAAAGTAGCGGGAGCATTGCATAAACTAAAAGGCATACGTCTAAAAGCAAAAGTACCATATAGACAAGTAAAAGTGGTCTTAGTTTGGTCTTCGGGATGAATAGGGATTTGGTAAAAACCACTAAGCCTATCAAGATAACAAAAATATGAAAAATTTTCTAACCTTTCTATAACTTGATTAATAAAAGGCAATGGAAAGTGATCTTTCCTAGTTGCTTTGTTTAATTTTCTATAGTCAATACACATACACTAACTTGTAATAGTCCTTGTAGGCACTAAGTCATTTTTCTCATTTTGCACAACGGTCAAGCCACCATTTTTAGGAACAACTTGAACGGGGCTTACCCATTTACTATCACTAATGGAATATATAATACCATTATTAAGCAACTTAATCACTTCATTTCTAACCACTTCCTTAAGAGTGGGATTTAGCCTCCTTTGAGCTTCTATAATAGGCTTAGTATCATCCTCTAAAAGGATTCTATACATATAAATAGTTGGGCTTAGTCCTTTTAGATCATTAATTGAATATCCTATTACTCCTTTATGTTTATTCAAAACATCACACAAAGCATTCACCTCATCATTAGGTAGTAAAGAATTTACAATAAAAAGAAAATTAGAGTTAGAATCAAGAAATGCGTACCTTACAGTGGAAAGTAAAGGTTTAAGCTCTAAATTGGGTGCTTCAATTAGTGAAAAAGGCTTAGGGTCATCTTCCTTCCTTAATGGCTCAAATCTTTGATACCTAAAAGGATAAGTAGATGGAGTCGATCCCAATACACTTACATAAGCTACAACCTCCTTATTGGAATTCTTGTCATCACCCTTTTATGGCATAGAATCCGACAAAGGGTCTTTACCTATATACTTATGAACAATATCTTGTACACATTCATAAATTATATCAATTGAGTTTATTCTTCCACAAATTTCAATAGGTGGAGATGTCTTAATCATTTTATATACATAAAAAATAATAGACTCATCATTTACTTCCACCTTAATTTTTCCATTTTTCATATCAATGACCACTCCGACGGTCACTAAAAATGGCCATTCTAACAATATGGGAATGTCGGGGTCCTCTTCTATATCCATTACAATAAAATCCGCAGGAATAATAAATTTTCCTACTTTAGTGGGTACATTCTCAAGCACACCTAATGGATATTTAATAAATTTATCCGCCATAGAAAGACACATGGTAGTAAGCTTCAATTCACCTAAATCTATTTTTTCATATATAGAATAAGGCATCAAACTCACACTAGCATCTATATCACATAAAGCTTTATTAAATGCAAGATCACCTATTCTACAAGGAATTGTAAATGAACCTGGATCCTTGAGTTTTGGTGGAGTTTTTGAGAACATTGCCTTAGACTCTTCAACTAGTAAAACAAGCCCATATTCTCCCATCTTACCCTTATGGTTAACAATATCCTTCAAAAATTTGCCCCATGAGGGCATATCTCTAATAGCATCCATAAAAGGTATAGTAATAGTTATGTCTTTCATATGATCAAGAAACTTACCAAATTGTTTGTCAAGATTGTGCCTTATGAACCTTTGTGGGAAAGGTAAGGTTCTAATGTCAATCTTTAGCTCACCTTTCTTGTTTGGCTCTTCCACACCACTCTTATCATCCTTTTTATCCTTCACACCATCATCAACATTTGAATTCACCATAGTGTCATCATCGTCCTCACTCATCATGTTCTTCTTACTTGGTAAAGCATCTCTAACTTCCTTACCACTTCTCAAGTTGATGACTTGACAAGATTCTTTAGGCTGAAATTCAGGTTGACTTGGTAGTCTTCCCAAAGGTTGAGGGGTTGAATAGGCATGTTGAATAATTTGATTTTCAAGAATTCTATTATGGGAAACAAGTTGATCAATCCTTGCATTTAGTTGCTTGAATTGGTCTTCATGTTGTTTGTTGGTGGTTGATTGTTGGTTTATGAATTGCTCCATAAGACCTTCTAAGTTAGTCTTTGGTGGTGGTTGAGGGTTAAATGAGGGATGATTCAGTTTTATAAGGAAACTGGGTGGATTTTTTGGTTTGAAAAAATTTTAGTTAAATGGAGGGTTTAGTTGAGAGGATGTGTTTGACCAAGAAAATCTAGGATGGTTTCTCCATTGAGGGTTATAGGTATTAGAATTCAGTCCCCCTCTTTGGTTAAAAGCTCCTTGCACAAAACTCACATCTTTATTAGTATTAGAATTCATATTGCATTGAGTATATGAATGAGATCCTCCACAAAGCTCACAAGCAACATTAGCATTATCAATAGAGTTAACTTGAGATTTATTTACCAACTTGGTAAGAGCATCTACCTTAGCACTTAACAAATTGATAGTGTCAAGCTCTAAAACTCCTCTTGCCTTTGCTATTATTGGCTCATCACCCATGTATCCTTGAGATGCAAGCTCTTCAAGTAGAATAATAGCCTCCCTAGCCATTTTATCCATCCATTTCCCACTAGAAGCTGCGTTGACAATATTTCTATTCTCATCTGTCAACCCATTGTAGAAAATTTGAGGGATCATCTAATCAGGCAAGCCATGATGTGGACATTACCTTTGAAGCTCCTTGAATCTCTCCCAAGCTGAATATATGGTCTCACTACCATTTTGCTTGAAAGTAGTGATCTCACTATGAAACTTGGTGGTCTTTTGTGGTGGAAAACACTTGTGTAAAAATGCTTGCTTCAATTGGTCTCAAGTGGTAATTGATTCACTTGGCAAACTAGAAAGCCAAAGTTGTGCCTTTTCCTTCATTGAAAATGGGAAAAGCCTAAGCCTTATTGCATCATCTATCACTCCATTGATCTTGAAGGTAGCACACACATTGAGAAAAGCCAATATATGAGCATATGGATCCTCTCCTTGTAAACCTCTAAACTAATTATTTTAAACCATATGTATGATGCTCGGTTTAATTTCAAAGTTATTGTTGGCTATTGATGGAGCCACAATTCCTCCAAAATTGTCCGTTACATCGGGTATAGCAAAGTCGCCCAAAGTTTGTCTTTTCGGTTCCGTCATAATATTCAAATTTTGTTAATTCAGATTTCTTTGCCTTTCTTCCCTACACAAATCACATAAAGTTAACTCAATTTCAGGATCAAAATGTAAAATATCACTAGCATTTCTATTAAGTCTCATCATGAAATCAAACAAAAATTAAACAATCAATAAAAATAGAACTTATAAAAATTACAACTAATAAAAAAAATAAAATAAAGGCCTAAAACAATCTTTCTCTACCCTAAGCTAATAAAAATATCAATCAAGTTCCCCGGCAACGGTGCCAAATTTTGGTATGGGTCAAATTAAAATACCCTAGTCTCTAAGACTAAATATAGAGTAACTAGGGTGTCGAACACTGGAAACTTATGAATTTTATATTAACCGGATAGATAATAAAATGGATAGGCAAAATATTACAAATGGGAATTGTTGGATTATTCTAATTTCTAATTAATTACTAACTATGCTAATTATTCTAACTATTCTAAATATCAAATTTAATATGGTTTATTAGAACTACAAGTAGGAATTTATCAAGAATTACAAAATAAATAAATAGCTACATCAAATGATTATAAACATGGTATAAGGCATAAATACAACTCTCATTGTCATATATACTTAAAGTCCTTCAATGCAACTCTCATTGTCAATAAAGAGTAATTCATTTAGAGTCTACAAGCATTCTCATGTCATTGTAGAGATAAACATAATTCATATTATTACCATGTCAGGCTTATAATTTTTAATAAGTAGAAACCCTTATCTCCAAGTGATTTCATTGCCTTTATAGAATTCAATTATATATCCACCAAAATGCACTAACTCTCATTGTTTACATATTTGATTAAAACATCATATATGGTAATCAAGCATATACAACACATTAAAACTCATAATTGAATTCAAACCATAAACATAACACAAAATAAATAGCTAATTCATTGATTTATTCTTCCTTGCAATTCTAACAAACAATGGCCTAGCCAAGATACATGATAAACACAATTAAAATAACAACAAGAAGGAAAATAAAATACAAAGTGCTAAGAGAGAAAGATAGAACTTTGAATGTAGATAGCCTTCTTGAAGATTTCTTGACTTGCTTTGAATGTTCTTCACTTGAATAGTAAATTGCACTAATAATAACTAAATAAATAAAAATAACACTTTTAATAGATAATAACAAATGCTTTCTAATGTCTCTTGTCTCTAATTACTATTCTATCTTCTCTATCTGAAAATATATCCAACATATATATTTTATAGGTCTTAAGAAAAGTTACAAGTGATTAAAATTCGTATACATTTGGAAAGACACCATTTGATATAAAAAGTCACTACCCTATGCAGATATAGTAACTTCAATGGCATTTTCATCTAATGAATTTACATTATTTGCAGATAGTTAGCTTTCCAATGTAACTTGAATCACCCAATTTGGAGGTCTGTAGAGAAAATTATAGCCAAAATATAAAAACTGTGCAAAGTAAAGAGTTGCACACCTTCGGACTCGGCACCAATGTACTGACTCGGCACCACCGTGCTGAATCGGCATGGTTGGGATCTGTCACGAGTCGGCACGCTGTGCCGACTCGGCATAGGCCTGTCAAATCCTCCCTTTGATCCTTTTTGGCTTTTCTTCACTTTGATGCACTCCAATGCACTCCAAAGCTACTTTAATCATAAAATTAGCCTAAAATGATCTATAAAACATATAAAAAATAAAAAAAATATAAAAGCACAAGAACTATAATAAAAATGCAATAAGTAATTAAAATGTAAATAAAAATAAGTAAAAGACAACAAAATGATCCTAAATAATCATACTAGTTTGCATATTATCAATAAGGCTACACAATGTCCCAATGCCAAAATCATGACCCTACACAATGGGGAGGTGGTGAGCGAGGAAGAGTATGATGATGATGATCTGAGTGACATGCCACCATTGGAGGATGCATCTAATGTGGAGGAGGAATCAGCCCCACAAGGACCAATCTACACTTTGGTTACTAGGCGTACCTTAAATATGCAAGCTAAGGAGGAAGAGGTACAATGTGAAAATATCTTTTATACTCGATGCGTGATATATGATAAATTATGTAGTGTGATTATAGATGGTAGAAGTTGTGCTGATATTATTAATGCTACTTTAGTTGATAAATTGGGATTTAAAATAACTAAACATCCTAGACCTTATAGATTACAATGGTTGAATGAAAGTGGGAATATTAAGGTCACTATGCAAGCATTGATTACATTCTCTATTGGGCAATATTGTGATGAGGTATTATATGATATAGTTCTTATGTAAGCTAGTCACATATTATTAGGACGTCCATAGCAATATGATAGGTGAGTCATACATGATGGTTTTACTAACAAATATTCATTTAAGATGAATGGTAGGACTATCAATTTATTACCTATGTCAGCCAAGGAAGTGTATGAAGATCATAAAATTTTGAGTGAATGTGAGAGTGCACAAGAAAAAGAAAAGGTACACCAGTAAAAGGAGAGTAGTGAGAAAAGCTAAGAAAGGCATGGGGAAAGAGAGGGAAAAGGAGAGAAAATAGAGGGGATGCACAGAGAGAGTAAAAATAATGAGATTATGCATGCAAAAGGAGAGAATAGTGTACAAATAGTGGTAAAAAAAAGAGGTAAAAGGCAATTTCTTTACAAGAGAGGGTGAGATTAGAAAGGCTTATCTAAGCAAGGAACCTATAATACTATTGGTATTTAAGGGTGCATGTTTAGCTTTTGATGCTAACCTAATTCTCTCTTCTCTACTTAGTTCTTTTCAAGTGTTGTTGCAGGAATTTGAGGACTTATTTACCGAGTCTATGCCCGATGGTTTGACACCATTAAGAGAGAGAGAACATCAAATCAATTTTATTCCTGGAGCACAAATTCCAAATAGACTAGCCTATAGGAATAATCATAAAGACACAAAGGAATTACAAAGATAAGTGGATGAGTTGTTGTCTAAAGGATTGATTAAAGAAAGTATGAGCCCATGTATTGTACCCGTGCTACTAGTACTTAAGAAGGATGGAACATGACGTATGTGTATTGATTGTCACGCCATCAATAAAATCACTATAAAGTATCACCATTCTATACCTCATTTAAATGACATGTTAGATGAATTACATGGTGCATGCATATTTTCTAAAATTAATTTAATGGCTGGGTATCATCAAATTAGAATGAAAATTGGTGATAAATGGAAAACAGCCTTTAAAACAAAATATGAGTTATATGAGTGGTTAGTCATGTCATTTGTTTTAACTAATGCTCTTAGTACATTTATGCGTTTAATAAACTATGTTTTGAGGGATTTTATAGGTAAGTTTATTGTTGTCTATTTTGATAATATACTTGTGTATAGTAAATCATTAGAGGACCATGTTATGCATGTTAGATTTATTTTTAGTGTTTTACAATCATAAAAGTTGTATGCTAAACTTGCTAAATGTTCATTTTGTGTGCCTAAAGTGATATTTTTAGGATATGTTATTAGTGAGCATGGTATAGAGGTTGATCATAAGAAGGTTAAGGCTATTGAAACATGGCCTACACCTAGGAATGTTGGGGATGTTCATAGTTTCTATAGCTTAGCTAGTTTTTATATACATTTTATGTGTGATATCTCTAGCATAGCTGCCCCTTTAACAGAAGTAATTAAAAAGAATATTGGATTTAGGTGGGAAAAGGAACAAGAGGATGCTTTTAACATGCTAAAATCTAAATTAATTTCTACACCTATTTTTATTTTACCTAATTTTGATAAAACTTTTTAAGATTGAATGTGATACTTCTAGAGTGGAATTTTATTTTAATATAAGAGGGTAAGCCAATTGTATATTTCAGTGAGAAATTAAGTGGCGCAACACTTAATTACCCGACATATGACAAGAAAATGTATTCCTTAGTAAGGGCATTGGAAATGTGGCAATATTACCTACTATATAAGGAGTTTGTTATCCATATTGACCATGAAAGTTTGAAGCATTTGAAAGGATAGAATAAGCTTAACAAAAGACATGCTAAGTGGAGTGAGTTTCTTGAGTCTTTCCCTTATGTTATCAAATACAAATAAGGTAAGAAAAACATTGTGGCTGATACATTTTCAAGGAGGTGCGTTTTACTTAACACTTTAGATACTAAATTGCTTGGTTTTGAGCATATTAAGAAATTATATGCACATGATCTTGATTTTAGCAATGTATATAATGCATGTGAGACAATTGCCTTTGATAAATTTTGTAGGCGTTATGGGTATTTGTTTTATTTAAAAAAAGTAACTTTGTGTGCCTAGATGTTCATTACGTTTGTTGTTAATTAAGGAGGCACATAAGGGGGGGTTTGATGGGACACTTTGACATAACTAAAATATTATATGTTTTACATGAGCACTTCTTTTGGCCTAACATGAAATCTAATGTATCTAAGTATTGTGTTAATTGTATTACATGTTTGTAGGAAAAGTCTAAGGTGCATCCGCATGGTTTGTATATACCATTGCCTGTTCCATAATCACCTTGGGTAGATATATCTATGGATTTTGTACTTGGACTACCTAGGACTAGGCATGGTAATGATAGCATATATGTAGTTATTGATAGGTTTTCTAAGATGGCACATTTTATTCCATGTCATAAAACTGATGATGCATCACATATTGTTGATTTATTCTTTAAGAATATAGTGTGTTTGCATGGTATACCTAAAACTATTATGAGTGATAGGGATACTAAGTTTTTGTCCTACTTTTGGAAGACTTTGTGGGTGAAATTAGGAACTAAGTTATTGTTCAGTACTGCATATCATCCACAAACTGATGGTCAAACTGAAGTTATGAATAGGACATTAGGACAACTCATGCATGCTATAATTAAGAAGAATGTGAAATCTTGTGATGAAATTTTACCTCATGTAGAATTTGCATATAATTAGGCTATGCATTCATCTACACATTATTCACCTTTTGAAATTATATATGGTTTTAATTCTTTAACACCATTAGATTTATCACCTTTACCTGTGAGTGAGTAAGTTAATTTAGATGGTGTTCGAAAGGCAGATTTTGTGCATAATTTATATGAAAAAGTAAGGTAAAATATTGAAAGGCAAAATCAATAAGTATGAAAAAGTAAGGCAAAATATTGAAAGGCGAAATCAACAAGTGGCGAATCAAAGGAATAAAGGATGCAAACAGTTAATTTTTAAGCCTGGAGATTGGGTTTGGTTGCATTTGCACAAGGAAAAGTTTCCTACTCAAAGGAAATCTAAGCTACATCCTAGAGGAAATGGACCGTTTCAAGTTGTGGCAAGAGTCAATGAAAATACCTATAAATTAGATCTTACATGTGAGTATAATGTTTTCACAACCTTTAATGTATCTGACCTTCTTCCTTTTGATTTTGAAGGTAAAGATTCGAGGTAAATCCTTTCAAGAAAGGGGGGAGTGATACATATGGATATACGAACACGAGATGCAATTCAAATCCTTTGAATTATGATGGAGGACCAATCATAAAATCACGAGCTAAGAGGATAAAATATGCTACTAAAGAACTTGTGCAAAAAAGTCTCGAGTTTATGGAATAAAAAGGAGATAAAGTGTAACATCCACCCTTTAAGTATTTTAATTATGCATATTTCTTGTTATTGCATATAGAGTAAAGGGGTGAAGCTAAATTAAGACTAGGTTTGTTTATGTAATATGGATAGGGGCTTAGTTGAAAATAAGTTTGGACTAAATTGACAATATTGGAAGTTTAGAGATTAATGTGTAATATTTACATTTCAATAAGGATTAATGTGGATATTAGGGTGATAAAATCTCTACAATTATCTAAAATTGTCTAGATAATTTATTAATGAATAATTTATATATTGATATGTATACAAGTGTATATATATGAGTATGGTGAGGATGGTGTACAAGTGTGTGTGTGATTGGTACAATTATATGTATGTGTATGGTAGAAATTTGGTAGACAAAATTCTATAAGAAAGAAGGTGTAGTGTTCTTGAGAAAGTCTAAAGAATTTCACCAAAATTTCTATCATCTAACAAGTGAATTGAGAACCTAAGGACATCTAGAGGGCTTAAAGATTGGAATTGGTAAGTTTATATTTGTATTTTAATCATTTGAAATTAGATTTTATTTAGAACAAAATTTGTGCCCTGTCCCAAGAATTTTCAGTCATAGAGATTTTAGAATAACTTGAGTTGTAGGGCTCTAAATTGAATTTGGATTCTCTGGAAACTTTGAAAAGTCCTTTACAACTCTTATGTTTTAAGGTTGAGCTGAATCATCATCTAAGAAGGTCTAATTGAACCAAACATTCTGATTCTTACATAGAATACTCTATGTGAACTGATTGTGATTAAAAATTCATAATTTATTATATACACATCCAAATTGAGTAATTCTAATTGAAAATTAAAGTATACATATAATACTATCTCCTATATTAAAATTAAAGTCGTAGGGTTTCTGTACATAATATTGGAGCATGTTGAGTTTGGGGTGACAGATTATACAAATTGAACTTTTATGCAAGTGTGATGTGTTGTATGTGTTTGATATATGATTATATATAGGAACTACAAAAGGAAAGGAGAATACAACTAACTAGGAGAAAGCTCTTCTTATTTAAAGTGGAAAGCTCCATTGGTAAGTGATTACTAATATAGTATGTATGTGGTTTCTCTTACGAGATATAAATGTAATATTATAGGAGTACAATCTTAAGTAATTGAATAAAATATAATTAAATGAGATGTAAAAGGATGATTAATGTTGTTAATAGAATACTAATGTTATTTGGTGGGTGTAATGAGTGATTAATGAATTAAGAAAGGTATGTGGACATTATGCTTGTGGGTTATGCCAAGTGAATACAATGTGAATTTGGTTTTGCTCTTGTGGTATCCATGATAGGATATGCACATAAATAAATATGATTCTTGAGTTGTGATATGAGATATGATGATATTATAATATGTTATATGATAACCCCTAATTGCATATGGAATGAGGTTGAAAATATTCAATGTGATGTATGTGACTCAATGTGGTAAATATGAAATGTGATAGTAATGACCCTTGTGATTATAAGTGTGCATATGTTATAATTTAAGTTATGGTTATTTGATGTTAGAGATGTTATGTTATGAGTAATTGCAAACATGATGTGTGATAAGAAAAGAGACTATGAATGAAAGAACAACATAGTATATGATAAGTAAATTGATTGGCTAATGTGCTATCGATAATATACAAGTCAATTGGCTAAAGTGCTATCGACAAAAGTAACTGATGAGTAAATCGATTGGCTAATGTGCTATCGATAATATATAAGTCGATTGGTTAAAGTGTTGTCGACAATATTGATCGATGAATAAGTCGATTGGCTAAGGTGCTATCGACAATATGCAAATCGATTGGCTAAGGTGCTATCGACAATATACAAATTAGTTGGCTAATGTGTACCGACAATACTAAATGATAAATAGGTCGATTGGCTAAAGTGCTATCAACAAAATTAACCAATGAACAGTCAATGTGACTAAAACGGTATGACTGAGTGAGAGAACAATATAAGGCATACCATTATTATCGATGTGTTTCATGTGCAAATGTGGGATATGAGTTGGAAGATATAGTGCACCAATTGTGTATGGTATATGTGTGAATAACTATCCGGCCGGATATTGAATGAAATATTAAGAATGTGAGACATGAATTTAAGAAATATGGGTACAAGTGTTGTATGATTATAAGAGTGTATTTTTCTACTCAAGGGTTTGATGATTATGAGAATTTAAAGTTATGATTGTAAGTGTGTATACATAACTATATATGCATATGTATATGTGAGTGTGTGATGAGGATACCAAATGGTATGTTAATATGTGTTTCTTAATTTTATGTTTGAGAATGGATTTTAATATATGAGGATGTTATTGATGATTAGAGGACATGAATATGGATGCTTATATTTGTGATTGATTAAATATGATACATCCAAAAATGAGTTTTTGATGTTTATGTACATTTTTGGAGTGTCTTGGAGCTAGCAAATGCTTCAGCATAGCTGTGCATGCCTAGCGTGCTGAGTCCAAAACTCAAGCATGGCCGTGTGCACTTTCTACATGGCCGTACACAATCAAATTAGCCACAGACAAATTACACAATCTCAAACATAGTTGTGTTGTCTTCTGTGAACTTTAGTATTTATATTTCTAACATAACTTGAGCTATAGAACTCCAAATAAAGCATGGTTTAATGCTAGAAAAACTTTAAAGAGTCTTTTACAACTTTTATGTTTTGAGTTTGAGTTGAATCTATCATTATAGTGGTCTAATAGAGCTTGACATTTTATTACTCACTCTGATTGCTTTGCATGACCTTTTAGTGTTCAAAAATTCATAATTAATTCCATATACTTCCAAATTATGTGTTTCTAATTGAAAATGAAACTAGACTCATAAATATAGTGTATCTAAAAATATTATAGTTATAAGATGTGTCTATAATTTATGAGAGAGCATTCACGAAGAGGCACCATGAGAAATCCAGAGTTTCAATCACTTACTTTTGTTGGTTCCCATATGGCTATAAAACCTAGTTGCAATCATATCCTGTGAACTTACAATGATGATATACTCTTGAATGATACAAGAACTTGAGAATTAAATTGTGAAACATTATCAAAAGTGCAAGATTGATGATAATACCTTAAGGAAGTATAAACGGATGGAAAGGTATAGTTTGTTTAAAACCTATAATCAATGTAAAGTGGTAATTATGTAGCTTGAGTTATAGATTATCAAACACCTAGAAGGGTGATGGTTAGCTTTGAAATTTACTTATGAATACTTAGGAGCCTTTGAGATAATAAATTTCACTTATACTACATAAAGATTGACTATTGATAATAGATAGTTAATTGGTTCTTGAGAAGCTAATATATATATTTATATTAGTATTTACTTATTGAGTAGCAAGCTTACCCCTTTACATCCATATTTTTCAGGGCTTAGCTAGAAGTTGCATTTAAATAGAGACCTCAGGTGGACCAGAGGTGATCTTGGTGCATTCACTTATCTTTTTGTTGTCATTTCAATGTTTGTTGTTTTGGTATCAAAGAAATTTTACTTAAGCAACTTAGTAATGCTTTATGTATATATTGGCAATGACATGTGTAAACAATATATAATGTGATGAAGTATATGATAAATATTTACTTATTTGTGATAAATTACTTGATTGTGCCACGTCTTAGACTACATAAGAAGAGTGTTACATAAAGAAACTAAGGTAATCAATTTACTTAGTTGTGATCCGACTGATACACGCCTATGTGTGTTTTTGCACGGCTGTGTTAAATGTTCATGAATTGTCCAGAGACAGACACGGGTCCTTACATACCCATGTCTAAGGTCGTGTTGCTATACACGCCTGTGCTTATTTCTGAAGCGTCATCTAGTATGATATACGGTCAGATGACATACCCGTGCAGGAAGCCGTGTAGCTATCGGGTTTCTAAAGAGACATCGAAATACACCCTGTGTATGATCAAGTCCAGCCCATGTGCCAAGCCGTGTTGGAGTCTGTTGATTTTTGCTAAAATTCTCGAATCTCGTACATGCCCATGTGACTAGTAGACATGCCTGTGTCTCGATGACCAATTTTTATCTAATTAGGATTTTCTTTATGTTTTCTTTACTAATTAAAATTTATGTTTAATTAGGAATATAATTATTTATTTTTAAGGAGTTGTTTCTCTTAGAATTAGTTTAGGTTTGGGATTACAAGTCTATAAATATTTGTATCAAACATTGTTATTTTACATAAGTTGATTAATTTGATTCAAATTCTTAATTGAATTTTTTAGAGTTCTTGAATTTTCTGAATTTGCTTCAAGCGTATTGCAATTTAACCCTGATAATTAGAGGTGCTAGTTATTAGATAACTAGTGTTGCTAATTTCCTACAGTTTATGCTAGATAGATCCTTGGACAACGATCCCAATAGATTGTTCAGATCCTAGTTGTTAGATAACTATTGGGACATATCACAAATAAGTTCATATAAAGAATTTTAAATTCTTTAAAAATTATAATTTTAGAGTTATAAAATTATTTTTTATAATTCTAAATTATTTGATACAAAAATTATAATTATACTTTTGTAGTTATAGTTATAATTTGTTTTATATAATTTTCATAATAACTACATAAATCATACAAATTTTGTAAGAAAACATTAATTACAATAATAGTTTCTCTATAATTTCAATTTGGTACCAAATTTTATTTTTATTTCAAACTAGATATTAAATATTTAGTGACGTATATTATGATGTGAGTTAAAAATTCAAAAAATATTTTTATTCGCTAATGCATCATCAAAAATTTATCAGAATATATATAGATAGCGCTCCAAAATCTTGTTGTATTTCAGTATTTACTCAGAAAAATAATGTGTAAAATTAGGTCTATTAGTTTAAAAAAGTCAAATTTTTTTCATTTATTGCAATTTTAGCTCATTTTTAAAATTTTTGATAAAAATGGCCAAATTTAAAAAATCAGTAGCAATTATAACTTAAAATTGACTTTTTGTCAAAACCGAATATGGAGGTGTTGACGTGACATTTTAGGTGGCATTACAGATGTGAGGTCTACTGCCACATCAACTAAATATTTGCATAAAAAAGCAAACGATTCTGATTGTAGTAAATTTGGCCAAATTTTTTAATTTTGGCTTTAATATCTTAATTTTTCTAAATACATTATATTTTATTAACAATATGTAATATTTAGTAGTTAACTATATTACTTAAATTATTAATTATTTTTATAATTTATAAAAATTTTAAAGTATATATCATACATTTAATAAATAATACACATTTAAGAGTTTATATTTAAATAATAAATATTTAAATATTATTTATTTAATACTAAAATACATCAATGTAGTTAATAACCATAAATATTAGTAAAATTAAATATATGTTCATATATATATAAAAAAGTTGAAAAGTATTAATACATGTATTAAATTTAAATTCATGTGTTTAAAATTTAATAAATAATATAATACTAATAAATTTTTAACACATGTATTAATATATTTTTAATTTTAATAATATTTTAGTTATTATGTAAATATTATTTATTTTGAAATAATTCAATAATTAAAAATTTAGTAATTAAATTAATATTTTTAAATTTTTATTAATTATAAAAATACTTGATAATTTAAGTAATATAGTTAACTACTAAATATTACATATTATTAATAAAATGTAATGTATTTTAAAAAAATTAAGATATTTAAGTCACAATTAAAAATTTGAGCCAAATTTGCTATAAATAAAAAACGTTTGGCCTTTTTATGTAGTTGATGTAGTTGATGTGGCAGTAGGCCTCACATCAGTAGGATGCCACGTAAACACATCCACATTCAATTTTAACTAAAGTCAATTTTGGACTATAATTGCTACGGATTTTTCAAATCTAGCCATTTTTACTAAGATTTTAAAAGTAGATTAAAATTGAAACAAGTTAAAAAGGTTTAAATTTTTTAGATCAATTGACCATAAAATTATTAAAATTTCTATTTTTTAAATAAAAAATTACAAAATTCCTTAAAGTAACAACACCTTCTAAGATTCTCTAATTTATTTTTATTTTCTATTTTATCTAAAACTCTAAAGTCTAAAAAAATGAAGTTTAATGAAATTGTATATGGTTTAAATTTTTTTAGATGAGGTTTAAATAATTACATAGATTTGAATTTTATTTGATAATGATGAGGACACGATGCATAGTCGTGTATCTGATCAACGCGCTCGTATGGTAAGTGCTCAAGATATGCAGTAGAGAACACAGCTAGACTGCACGCCCATGTCTTAATGTGCTTCGGATGGCAATAGTGTACACGCCCGTGTAGTAGCCCATGTTTGAATGTATCGACGTCATAGAATTACACACTTAGCAACACGCACGTGTATGAGTTCGTACATTATTGGCAGAGATTGGCAGACTTGCACATGGCTTGGTGCACAACCATGTAGGTGACCGTGTCATGTACTAGAGGATTTTTTTGAATTTCAACACGCTCGTGTCTTCAGGAAACACAGCTGTGTTTCACGTCTGATTAGAAAAATGGATTTTAATAGCTATTTTGATTATTTTTGGATTCTATTTATTTATTCCTATTTTGGTCTTTTATTCCTTAAACTATAAACACTCATGTTAGGGTTGTGGAGATATTATTCAATTATTATTAAACAAATCAAGCTTTTTGCTTATTCTTTCTCTAGATTAAGAGTTAATCTCTATATTGAGATTGTTATTCCTTTGTAATAATCAACGTATTTGATTATTCGTGCTACGCACTGCGTCAAGTGGTATCAGAGCAGGTTTTCCCTAATCGATGGCTTACACTGACCGTGGTGATAGTACCCAACCCCAAGATGGTGATCAAGGATTGCAGGTTATTTGGAGAGTAATTGAAGAACAACAACATACTACCCAAAACATAACCCAGCTATTGAAAGCAATGCAAACCCAATTGCAGGCGGTATTGAGGGTTAACGAACAAAGGCATAGGAATGATGATGGTGAAGAAGGCAAAGGATTTCACCCTATCAAACCTGTTGTTGATCCCATTCCCAATAATCAGAGGAGGCCAGCCAGGGGATATGATGACATATCAAATGATAAGGTTGACTTCGGAGAGCTGACACATGTGCATGGAAGATTTGGTGGCAAACGACCATGGTAACCTAATTACAGAGGAGACGACGAGTATAAATTAAAGGTATATATTCCTAACTTCAATGAGGATCTTGATATAGAGGGATTTCTTAATTGCTTGACTGAAGTAGATAGGTTCTTTGATTATATTGAGTTTCCCAAGGATAGGAAGGTGAAATTTGTTATTTATCGGTTGAAGAGGGGAGCATTAGTTTAGTGGGAAAGGATGAGAGAGACTAGGATAAGAGAGGGGCGTGGTCCGGTTCAGACTTAGAGGAGAATGAGATAATTATTATGGGGTAGATGTTTGCCTCCAGACCATGAGTATTATCTTTTTTAGGCCTATCAAAGGTGTGTTCATGGAACGAGGAGTGCAAATGAGTATACTGCAGAGTTCATGCAATTGGCAGAGAGGTACCATTGTCAGAAAATGAGAATCAATAGGCAGTAAAGTATTTGAGTGGGTTAAAACTGGCTCTTTGAGATAAGATCGGTATGCAGATGGTTTTCAGCATATAAGAGGTAAGAAATTTAGCCATGAACGCTGAATCGCTTATTTAGGAGCAAGCCCGGACCACTAATTACATAAGGTATGGACGAGGAGACAACAAGGCTATATTTGACAAAGGTAAGGCACCTCAAACCAGTAATGTAGAGACTACCACTATAGGTGTAGAGAAAGGCAATGATGTAATGGTGGAGAAGAATGACACTACAGCTCCTACTAAAAATGCCAACCCCTATACCAAACCTTTTGGCATTAAGTGCTATAGGTGTGGAGAGATGTGGCATCATTTAAATGAGTGTCCGAAGAGGAAGGCCGTGAATGTGGTAGAAAAGGAGGATAATGAGACTGATAATGAGGTGTATGGACCTAATAGAGATGATTACGACTATAATTATGATGACCATAATGAATATGCATGTGTGGGAGGAAACTCATATTGTCGCCAAAGAGTGTGGATGATACTCAACGCCATAAGCTCTTTCGCACTAGTTGCACCGTGCAATGGAGTTTGTTTGATCTCATCATTGATAGTGGCAGCCAAGAGAACATTATAGGGAGAGACATGGTAGAGAAACTGAAGTACATCCTAATCCATACACCATTGGATGGATTAAGGAGGTGGGAGGCATCAAGGTGATAGAGCGTTATAATGTACCTTTCTCCATTGGTAAATAATATGATGAAGTTTATTGTAATGTAGTTGATATGGATGCTTATCATATACTATTTAGGTGTCCTTAGTAATATGATGTGGATGCCAAGCATTTGGGTAGGAAGAATGTTTATCAATTAAAGAAAGGGGGTGTGAGATATATCTTAGTGCCATTTGCTAAAAAGAACCAACCTAAGGCTTCTAAAGCAGAGGGGAGGAACTTTCTAACCATTATGCATGAACTAACTACATTTGTTGGGGAGTGCAAGGAGACACATGAGGTTCATTTGTTAGTAGTGAAAGGGGAGGCAAATAGTGGAGAATTAGAAGGGCCTTCAATTCCAGTAGAGGTGCAGCCCTTATTAAAGGAGTTTGAGGATATGATGCCCGATGATTTGCCTATAGGTTTACCTCCCATAAGGGATATATATCATCATATTGATTTAGTGCTTGGTGCTACTTTGCCTAATTTACCTCATTACAGAATGAGCCCGAAGAAGAATAAAATTTTGAGGGAGAAGATGAATGAATTATTGAGAAAGGGACACATACAGGCTAGTTTGAGTCCATGTGCAGTTCCAGCATTATTGATACCAAATAAGAATGGGAGTTGGTGGATGTGTGTGGATAGCAAAGCCATTAACAATAGTACCATTGGGTATAGATTATTCATTCTAAGGCTAAATGACATGTTAGATCAATTGAGTGGGGCCATGATGTTCTGTAAGATAGATCTGAGGAGTGGCTACCATTAGATTCAAATTCGCCCAGAGGATGAATGAAAAATAGCATTTAAGAAAAAGGATGGCTTGTTTGAATGGCTAGTCATGCCTTTCGGTCTTACCAATGCTCCGAGAATATTCATGCGACTTATGAATCAGGTACTATAATCTTTCTTGGGTAAATATATGGTGGTTTATTTTGATGATATCTTGATTCATGATAAGTCTAGAGGTAAGTATGTAGAGCACCTTAGAGAGGTGTTTAGGGTGTTGAGGGAAAACAAACTATATGCTAATTTAAAGAAGTGTGATTTTATGCAAGATAGTCTATTATTTCTTGGATATATTGTGAGTAGTGATGGGATTAAATTGGATGAGGCTAAGGTTAAATCTATTTAGGGAGTGGCCTACCCCAAAGAATATGAGTGATGTGAGGAGTTTCTATGGGTTAGCAACTTTCTATAGAAGGTTTATTAAGCATTTCAGTAGTATTATTGCACCTATTACTAAATATTTAAAGAAGGGTAAATTTTATTTGGGTGAGGAGCAAAAGAGTAGTTTTGCTTTGATTAAGGAGAAATTGAGTACAACACCTGTATTAGCATTGCCTGATTTTGGAAAGTTGTTCAAGGTGGAGTGTGATGCTAGTGGTGTAGGTGTTGGGGCTATTTTATCCTAAGAGAAGAGGTCGGTAGCTTTCTTTAGCGAGAAATTAAGTGAGGCCAGGCGAAAGTGGGCTACCTATGACAAGGAATTTTATGTTGTTGTGAGGGATTTAAAGATATGGGAATATTATCTCATTACTAATGAGTTTATTTTGTATACTGATCATTAAGCTTTAAAGTATTTGAGCACCCAAAAGCACATTAGGAGTGATATGCATGCTAGGTGGTCGGCTTATATTGAGAAATTTCCTTATAAGATTGTTCATAAGTCGGGGCAGTATAATAGGGTGGCAGATGCTTTGAGTAGATGTGTGGCTCTGATGAAGACTTTTAGTTAGGAGATAGTAGATTTTGAAGTGTTGAAGGAGTTGTATGTAGATGATGATGATTTCAGTAAGGTTTGGGCTAATTGTGTGAACAAGCAGCCTTATGATGACTTTTACATACATGATAGGTTTCTCATGAAGAGTGGACAGTTATGTCTTCTTTGCACATCTATTCATGAGAAAGCCATTAGGGATTTGTATGGTGGTGGATTGGTGGTTCATTTTGGTAAGGACAAGATTATTGAGGCTATGAAGGAGAGGTAATATTAGCCTAAGTAAAGGAAGGATGTCACTAACCTTGTGGCTAGGTGTTATATATGTCAGATAGCTAAGGAACAAACTCAGAATACCGAATTGTATAAGCCATTGCCGGTTCCCAATGCTATATGGGAAGACCTTTCGATGGACTTTGTGTTGGATTTACCGTAAACTCAATGAGGTATGGATTTTTTATTTGTTATGGTGGACAGATCTCCAAGATGGCGTATTTCTTACCATATAAGAAGACTGCAGATGCCTCCTCTACAGCTAAACTATTCTTTAGAGAGGTTATGAGGTTGTATGGAGTGCCAAAGAGTATCACTTTTGATCGTGATACTAAGTTCCTTAGCCACTTCTACATGACGCTTTGAAAGATGTTTGATTCTTCTTTAAATTTTAGTAGTACAGTACATCCACAGACAGATGGAAAGACAGAGGTGGTGAACACGATATTGGGAAATCGTATTAGAAGCATTTACATGGATCGACCTAAACAATGGGACTTTGCTATAGCACAAGCGTAGTTTGCCTACAACAACGCCGTTCATAGTGCCATAGGTAGATCTCTGTTCTCTGTTGTGTATATAAAATATCCTAACCATGCTTTGGATTTAGTAAAGCTTCCGAAGGTGCCGGGTATTAGTGTGGCAGCTAGTGACTTAGCAAAGTAGGTTCAAGAGGTGCAAGCAGACGTTAGAAACAAGCTTGAGCAAGCTAATGCTAAGTACAAGACTAAGGCGGACAAACATAGGCATTTGAAGGTCTTTGATGTTGGAGATGAGGTTATAGTGTTCATTAGCAAAGTAAAGATGCAAGGTGGACATAGCAAGCTGCAACAATGCAAATATGAGCCTTACAAGGTAGTTCGGAAGATCAATGACAATGCTTATATTATTGATTTGCCGGTATGGATGGGAATCTCGAAGACTTTCAATGTTGCAGATATTACTTTATTATGAGCCTTCGATATCCAGAAAGTCACTCGAGGTCGAGTTCGTTGCAAGTGGAGGTGAATTATGAGGACATGACACATGGCCGTGTATTTGATCAACACTTCCATGTGGTAAGTACTCAAAATAGGCAGTAGAGAATACGACTAGATTGCATGCCCATGTCTTAATGTGCTTCGGATGGCAGTGGTATGCACGCTCGTATAGTAGCCCGTGTTTGAGTGTATCGGCATCATGGAATTACATATTTAGCAACACACATATATACAAGTTTGTGCATAATTGGCAGAGATTGGCAGACTTGCATACGGCTTGGTACACGGCCGTGTAGGTGACCGAGTCACGTACTGGAGGATTTTGCCGAATTTCAGCACGCCTGTATCTTCAGGGAACATGGCCGTGTTTCGCATCTAATTAGAAAAACGAATTTTAATAGCTATTTTGATTGTTTTTGGATTCTATTTATTTATTCCTATTTTGGTCTTTTATTCTTTAAACTATAAATACTCATGATAGGGTTGTGGAGATATTATTCAATTATTATTAAACAAATTAATCTTTTTGCTTATTTTTTTCTTTGGATTGAGATTGTTAATTTTTGGATTAAGATTGTTGTTCTTTTGTAATAATCAACATGTTTGATTATTCGCGCTACGCGCTGTGTCAGATAAGTAGGTTATTAAGGAATCAATTCAGTACCTACATTGCTGATTATAATTCTTCTTCTTCTTTTTACCTTTCTAGTTTGCATTTGTTGTCCTAATAAAGAAGTTGCTCCCATTTTTTAATTTTTTCGAATAAGATCCGCATGATTTATACATATAGAGAAAATTTCCACCTATGAATGAGTAGTAATGATTATTTTTTTAATTATTTTTGTTCAAATTTCTAAGATTAGAATGCATTAGTAATGACAGAATAGAGTTATCTTTTCTTTTTCATGGGAATTTGATTTTTTCTCCTAGGTGTAAGGAACGGGTGAAACAAAACACGCAAACTGAACTTTTTGGGTCTTTCTGCTCTATCAGTTGTATTGTTTTTCTTTTTCGCCTTAATATATGTAAATTTTTTAGAAGTTTCATATAGAAGCATATTGTATTTTCATGGAGTTGAATTTTGGCTTATTCTGCTCTGTCAATTTGCCTATTTTTCTTCACCTTGTGTTGATGTAATTATAAGATGATAATTTCTCCATTCCGATTTTGTTATGGGAGTCATGGTTTTCAAATTTTTTAAGAGAAATATATATCTTGCAGTAATAGGGTTGCTTGCTGGCGTTATCACTGACACTCTAACCATGAATGTTATATATAAAATTAGTTTACATTAATAATTTTTATATATTAAATTTGTTTAAGATATATTCTCAAAAAAATTTGTTTCAGATATTTTTAAATAGTCAAATATTATTATATTTATACTAAAAAATATATTAATAAATAAAATAAAAGTCCGTACAATATACAAATAAAAGGTATAAATAACTTTTTTTTTTTTTGAACTCGAAAAGAAAAAAGATAAAAATTGAACTCTTGAGTTAATTAATACCTCAAAGGAAATTTATGCCACTAAACTACTAAATTTTCGTTAATTGATATGAAAAACTCATATTTCTATTTGAATTGGGAGTTACTGACAAAATCACCGGAATAGGAACACTAGGAACACTACCTGGCCTTACATTTATTGACTTCCAATCCCTACTTACCAAATCATTCAACTTCATTTTAATCTCCATTAAAGGTAAAGCTCTTAACACTAATTTTAATCTCCATTAAAAGTAAACCTCTTAAAACTATAATTTTTTTTTTTTTGCTACTAAAACTATAGTTATTAATGCATAAAGATGGGTTGCTATAATTATTCTTTTTAATGAAAAGATTCTAGAGAATGGGTTAGCTATCAAAATTCCTGGAGAATATATGTGTGTAGTAAACAATGGTCTTTCAAAGAAGACTACTACACTTTGTGAGGATATAGACTCATGAAACCTTTATTACATCATTCTTTTCGGATTCTAATTGTTTTTTAAGAGTATTCTATTCGACCTTTCCAGCCATTTAGTGGTATGTATATAGAATCTTGAAAGTATTTAATTTTCTATAGGATTAGATTTAAAACTACAATAAAATATTATAAATGTGTGTGAAACTGAAACCCTAATAAACCACTTCCATATATATAATAAACTGATGCCATGTTTTTGTCGTACAAAGATTCTTAGAATTCTAGCTTCTATATGTTGCCGTATGTCCTTATTATCGGACAAGTTCTATGCACTTTGAAAAATCAAAAGGATGGCTAGCAGCTAGCATCTCTTCCCCATGTGGGTTTGGTTGCACGTTCAAGAAACGTAGAGAAAGAAATTTCGAAGATTATTTCGTATTGCATTAGTCAAAGAATGGGCAAAAAAGGATAAAGAAGGTACCATTAGCTTTAAATTCTATTATTAATATTTGATTCATGATTTATTTTGCAACAAATTCGTAATATATATATATAACTAATATTTAGAGTTAAACTAATTCAGTTTGATTGCAAATATATTATAATTTTAATTTGAGAAGTCACTTGTTTTCCATGAGTAGATTAAGTAATAAAAAGTACGAACATCAAATGTGGAGACCATAATTCGATCTTTCGTCCCTCCTGATTCTCTCCCTTTATGGTAGAAAATTAAATCACTTGAAATAGCTCAAAAAAAAAAAATTGAGAAATGGCTTAAGTAGAAACAACTTCTTACTAAATGATCTAATAATTTTTTTATATTTCAAATAATTAATAAAAATTAATTTATTTTATAGACGTGTTTGTCTAATTAGCTATATTGTTGGTAACTATTCCAACATAAAATACGTGAAAAATATTCCAACATAAAATATGTGAAAAACACAATGAAACCTAATAGATTAAAATCTTGTGGTTGATATATTAAGATACTAAAATTTTGTTCGGAATGAATATATTTCTGCTATTTTTTAATATTCAAATTATATGACCTCCTTCTTAAAAAAAAGTTTTACATTCCAGTGTGAAACAAGCATGTATATACATTTAAAGTATAAAAATATAGTTGATCGTATAAGCATTTTTCAGAACATGTTGGAATCTTGATAGGCTTGTTCCTTTTTTTATATATATATAATTCAAACTAATATTTTATTTGAGAAAAAATACTTTTAACTTAATTTTACATGATAAAATGACAATAAAATAAATGAATAAAGATATTTAGGAAATAAACAATTATATAAGGAACATTTTGTTATTATATATGAAAAGTATAAACATGATATCCTGAAACTTATTATTATTATTTTTTTTTTTGAAATTAACAAAATATACAAGTACACGCACACATTGTGTCAGAGATAAGATACACTCCTTCACAAAATCATGACAATTTTATAAAGGCGTGCTAACTCATGTAACCCAAACACACACACTCCACAACTAATGTGAGATCATGAAACTTATTTAAAAATTTATTTTTTAAAAATTTTGATTTAATTATAAAAAATTTTACAAAGTTAAAATTTTGATATTTCAAATAAATTTAGTAAAAATTTCATTGAAAGCAAATATATTATATTTATATTTGTAAATAAATTTTATAAATTTTTTTATGAAAATGAGAAAAAAAATTAAATAGAAAAATTTGTTTAAAAAGATCTTATGATATATAATTTGTAAAATTATATATATATATATATATATATATATATATATATATATATATGTATGTATTTACTAGAAGTGCTGAATATAATTCAAACATATATGTTGCCCGGAAAAGGACAAAGACTTCATATACTGTGGGAAACATATCATTCGAAATTAAACAAACAAATTATGTACCCGTAAAGTTTCTCATGAATATTTGAAGTAGTAAAAATGTGTAAACATTTAAAGTGGAGAGCAGAGTTCGATTTTCGCCATTTTTTATTCTCTTTTTATAGTGAAAAAATAAACAGCTCCAACTAAATTTTTTTTTTTTAAAAAAAGTATGTAAATATAAAAATAATATAGAAGTGTTTTAATATGGTTACTGATTCATAACTGAATCAATTTGCAATAGAAAAAGCAAAAAGGGAAACAAAAAAATTTTAAGTCATTGATGAAGAGAAAAATATATTCACGCAATGAGTATGATATACGCTTTTGAAACACTTTTTAGCAAATAGTCGAACATTTAAAAGTACGTACAAACAATAATTCAACAGAAAATTGTAGAAGTAATAATGCCAACTTAATAGTTTTAATTGGAGTAACAATTCATTAAAATAAAAAAATATGTGATAAATTGCATGATAAGTGAATAGTTTTTAGTATTATTCCTACATTCTATCTTTTAGCTTCTTAATAGATTTTTTTCGTTTCCAACATATTATAAATTATTTAGTTTTCTTTTTAATTTATAGGGAGATCAAATAACTTTTCATTAATGAAATAAAAATTATTTTCACAAATCAACGGTAATAGAATTTAAATCATGTATCTCATAATATTTTTGGAGTCTAGTAACTACTAGACCACTTTTTTACTTGCTACAATTTATTTAGATTATCGTTACATCTAAGTTTCCTAAAATCAAATTCGAGTTTTAGTGAAAGCAGTCATGTATAGTTGTTGGGAAATCTTTGTCACCCCTGTGGTCCTAACTGGATCAAACTGAATTAATCGGAGTTCAATTGACTCTTGATACCAATAGTTCAGAAAAAAAAATCAAAATTTCATCAAATAATTTTTTTTTTTTTAAATTACTTATCAAATTTAAGTGGGCTATTGGCATTGCCTTTCACAAAGCTGCTCATTGTATTAAAAATTATTTCACTGATTTTTTTATAAAAAAAGAATAAAGAGTATCAATTTTTATATTGAATTTAATTAAAATATAGATAAAAATTTTATTTGGATAAAGTTAGAAAATAACAATACAAAATTTACTATAAATATATGTATAGGGTGTTCATTCAGTCGGTTTTGAAATTTTTTGATCGAACCAAATTAACTGAACTGAAATTTATCAAAATTGAATCGAATCGAATCAGCCCAAAAAGCGAACAAAACCAAAATTTTAAAAAATATTAATTATTTTAGTATTTTTATATTAAATTATTATATTTTTTAAAAAAAATTAAAAATATATAAAAATAAAAAATAAAAATTTAGTTAGTTCAGTTAATTCGGTTAACTGAATTTTTTAAATATAAAACTGAACCAAACTAAATTTTGGTTTGGTTCGGTACTGAAAATTAAAAAATAATTAAACTAGATCGGTTCGGTCAACTCGGAAGACTTGCACACCCCTATATATTTATTGGGTCAGGTATGTATAGTTAAGGGTGAGCAAAAATAACCGAACCGAACCTACTGGTTCGGTTCGTTTTAGGTTCGGTTTTTATGATAAAAATTATTAATTCGGTTTTCAGTGTAAAAAAATCTATTAAACCGAACTGAACCGAATTCATAGTATATTTAAAATTATATATATATTTATATGTCGGTTTAATTAGTTTAGTACTAATATTTTAAAATTTATTAATAATATTAGTTTCTAAATATATAAAACTCTTAATAAAATTATTTACTACCAAAAAAATTCTAACAAAACATATTTAAATATATTTTAGACAATCGGTTCATTTGATTTTTTTTAAAAATTAATAAATAAATAAATATAAAAAAATTAACATTAATATATCTTATAAATCTTATTAAAATATTGTAAAATTACATAAATAAAATAATTTTAAAATTAAAAAGTGAAAAGAAATTCAAAAATAAATAAATAACCGAATCAAAAAAATTTGGTTCGATTCAATTCAGTTTTAGAAATTTTTTAAACAAACCGAATCGAACTGATATAGATTCAGTTCAGTTCGGTTTTAGGTATTTTTCAACCGAACCGAACCGACATTTGCTCACCCCTATGTATAATTGTATACTACGGCTAAAAGCGCTCATCCGACTTGGGCTGGTTGGTTCCAGTCACGGGATGGACACCCAAAAAGGAGTTCGAATCCCCATCCCCCTCTAGTCCAAAAAAATACTGCAGCTAAAAGCCTAATTAATATAAGATAATAAACAATATAATTTTTCAAATCACTTCTAATCCAAGTGGAGACTGATTCCCAAATTGCAATTCAGATTATTAAAGCTCATCAGTCTCTGTTATCCCCTGCTGGTTCCTTAGTAGATAATATTTTATTGCTTGTTAAGTCTTTTTCTGATGTTTCTTTCCATTTCATTCCTAGGACCTGCAAATGCAGTTGCTCACTTATTAGCGAAGTGGGCTTTATCTTTGCACGATGAATGTGTTTTGATAGAGGAGGTTCCTTCTGTTATCCTACCTCCATGTATTTTTTAACATGTTTCTCCTTAATGAAGCTGCTTCATTATTCCTAAAAAAAAAAAAAAGGGCTTATAATCCTGTATAAGATAATAGTAATCTCTTTCTAAGGATAGAATATATATATATGGGCAACGATACCGACCAAAAAAAAAATAACAATTATAAAAATATTTTCTATTTATAAGGGCTGTAATTTGGGGAGGCAAATTTGGTAAACCACGCGCAGCACGAAGTTTAACATCACCGCATATATATATATATATAAACTTGTTTTATAATATGCCCACTTACACGTTTTCATTTTTTAACTTAGAAATCCTTGAAAAGCAAAAAAATCCTCCTATTTGATTTGAAATGATGATTTTTTTAATAAAATTAATGTTTTTGATTATTATTTTAAAAAAGAAAAACTTCTAATCCTAGATAAGATAATAGTAATCTCTTTCTAAAGATAGAATCTATAGAGATTACTAAAGATAGAATCTGTATATACATATATATGGGCAACGATACTGACAAAAACTTTTGTTTAATTATGAAATTTTTTTTCATTTATAGGGGCTGTAATTTAGAGAGTTAAATTTTGTAAACGTCGAGCCACACAACGTGACTATTCACATCATACAGCACGAGGTTTAACATTACTGAATATATATATATGTATATATATATATATATATATATAAACTTGTTTTATAATACGCCCCTTTACACGTTTTCATTTTTTAACTTAGAAATCCTGAAAAAGTAAAAAAGCCTCCTATTTGATTTGAAATGATGATTTTTTTTTAATAAAATTAATATTTTTTATTAATATTTTAAAGAAGAAAAATTAGGGATTGATGTAGGGCACGTGGAATTCCATCATATCGACCTGGACCTTAATAGGAATGTCCCCATAACATCAAATCACCAACTCTTGCTATTCTGTTGGAAATAAGTACCTAAAAAAAGTAGAGATATTACCAAACAGAAATTAAATCACAATTTATATATTTGTACAAGACACATGATTTAAATAGTAAAAAAAATAATTTTTTGAATAAAATTTTAAGTCTCAATTTTGATATGAAAAACTAAATGCTGAAATTTTATTTTTTTGAAGTTCATTTAATTCTATTTAATTAATTTTGTTTTTGTGATTACCGGAATTAATTAACAAAATAAAAAGAAAGAATGTTGTAGACATTAATACACGAAAAAGGACCAAAGCCAACTTCTAGCTCTTGATATCATGAAAATTCACATTATATTTAATTTGTTTTCAGGCAGCTGCTACTTGGTTGAAGAATGAATTTTTGGACGGATTTGCCGACCTTTAAATTTTTTTTTTTTTGAAACAAATTATTTGAAAAATATGATTTGATAATTGCAATGATATCATTTTAGTGATGAAGATGATGATGAAATATATAAGAACATATGGGACAAATTTATGGTGTCTGGTAAGATGGATAAGTATCAAGTTCTCTTTTTCTTCTTTTTGGGGCATCTATAATTGGGGGCTGCAGATCAGATATGAGCATCATCTTCAAATATGAAATAAAATAAAATAAATGATGATCATGTTCAAATCCAACTTGGGTTTTGATAATATTCAAATAGAAATGACCCCATTATTTGGAATCCTGAGGAATTTTTTTTTCTTTCGCTTTCAGGTTTTTGTTTGAATTGAGTCCTATATATGAATCTTTTATATACATACAAATAAGAAGATATATTTATCAAAATATATATATATATATAGTGACATTCAATGATTTTTTATATGATTCTTTTGAGTGAGTAATATATATATTTCTTCATTTCTTTATTGCATTTGAGATATTACATTTCAAGAGTCCTTTTAAATCATTGAATTTGCACATACTAAAGGCAAAAGTGTACTAAATCATATTACATAGTTCAAGATTACTCGATGAGTACTTTATAATAAACTTTACGTAATTTATCTTAAAACTCTAGCATACGTCGTTTATATTCTATTTTAACAAGATCATGCATGTTGACTAATATATATGTAGTCTATATATAACTTTTTTGGCCTTTTTCTTAATAAAGTTTGTCCATGTTTGCTTATATAAAAAGAAATCGTATACTATTTTTTTCAATATACGCACCATACCATAATGTTCATAATGCTTATAAAACAAATATATAAGTGTGACTTACAAATTGACTCCAATATTAATATTGCACAAAAAAAAAAGCTAATTGTGTTTGAAATTTTAACATGTAAAAATGGATTAACTTAATTTTCGAAATCCATAAGCATTCTTTAAACAATGGGCTTGCTTTTTTTTTTTTTTTCCTCCCACTTATGGGTGGGTGTACTTGTGAGATAATTTTCATTAATGTTTGTTAAAGAACTCAAAAAGGAAGAAGTTTAATAAAAGCCATCATCAATAATTGAAAGAATATGATAAAAAAAAAAAAAAAAAAGAACAATAAAATAAAAAATAACTACTTTTTATTGATAGCTTTTTATAAAGAATAAAATCCCCTAAACAATTAACTAATAAAAATTTAAAAATAAAAAAAAATGGAGAAGAAAAAGAAAGGAATTGACAAGGGAAAAGGAGGCCACCAGTGTGCCATCCCCTCAAACACTAAAATCAATACTTTCCGTTTGCTATTTGCTAATGCTTTTCTTTTTCATGATGATGAAAGTAAAAATAATCACTGTCCACAAAAGCAAAGCTAATATCTAATTGTTTAGCAATAATAGTGTTTTGAGGAATGTATACATTTTTTTAGGGTTGTATTTAAACATAACAAAATGACAAAAATAGTGAGGACTAATAAACAGCTTTTGCTCACCTGAAGCGACGTGATAAACTATGGCTCCGGTTTGGCACTGCGGTAGAAGGAGAAAAAAACTGGTTTGGGACTAAAAGTTAGTTTGGTAAGTGTTTAGTTAAGTTACAAAACTCCATTTTGATTTTTCAAAATGGTAGTTTGAAAAAAGTGGTAGTTTGAAAAAAACAAGTAAATGTTATTTTTTGAAAAATGCTGGTTCCAAACAGCAAGTTTTTATTTTTTGATCTCAAAAATACCCTTATAAATTCGTTGAATTACAATAATACCACTATTTAATATTCTTTTATTTTTCTCACTTATTCAATATTTCCCTAGCAGAAGTGTTATTTTGAAAAATAAAATATACCACAAGAGAAAATTACGTAAAATTTTTTGTCACAATCCGTTTCGGAAACGGACGTCAGAATCGTAAATTAATGAATAGTAAAACAGTAACTTTTACATAAGTTTTGCATCATACTATTCATTGAATAGTAAAAATGTTGAATATTTATTTTTCTCACTTATTCAATATTTTTCTGTCAGATGTGTTATTTTGGAAAACAAAATATACCACGAGGAAGAGAAAATTACGTAAAATTTTATGTCGTGATCCGTTTCGGAAACGGACTTCGGAATAGTAAAATAGTAACTTTTACATAAATTTTGCATGGTACTATTTAAGGGTGTGCATCGGTCGGTTCGGTCAAAGAACCACCAAAACTGACCTAGGGATATTTCTGACCGAAACCAAACCGAATCAGAGAAATATCAAAATTAACCGAACCAACTCGGTTCGGTTCGGTCGGTTAACCGATTTATTTTTTAAATAAAATTTTTATTTTTTATTTAATATTTTATAATTTTTTAAGCTTATTCTTTAATTATATAACTAAAAAATATTTTTATTTATAATTTTAATATTTATATATGATTTTTTATAATTAATATATTTTATTTAATATTTTTATAATAAATATATAGATGAGTCGGTTGGTTCAGTTAATTTCGATTTTTCAACTTAAAAACTGAAACCGAACCGAACCAATCAGTTATATATTTTTAAAAACTGAAATCGAACCAAACCTAAATATAACCGACCGAACCAGTCGGTTCGGTTCGGTTATTCGATTTTTGGGTTTTTTTGCTCAGCCCTAGTACTATTCATTGAATAGTAAAATTATCTCTATTTTATTTAATTGTTATTTTGATAAATTTTATTATATAACATAAATTAAATAAATGTATGTGTTATTAAAAAATTAATAAGTATTAAAAATAATTTATTAATTATTAACATAAATAAATATCAAAATTACATTTTTAAAAGTATTTATCATTTTTAGTTATTTTACTTAAAACAACACTTTTACAATAACTTTAACCAAACACATATACATCTATTTTTTGCTAAATAAATTTATTACCAAATAGATAAATTATTTTTTTCATCAACACTTTTTGAATCAGTACTTTTCAAATCAGCAAACATCAGAATTCAACAGTAATACCAAACAGACCCTATATATGCCTTGTTTCAAACAGTTATTTTTAATTGATAGAAAGATCAAATAATTTAAATATGATGGATTTTGTACTTTATAATATATTTTTTTTAAAATAACCATTAGACTATTTTTTAAATAAAAATAAAATTGTGTTGCATTGTAAAATAATATACAAAAAAGATTAACAAAATCACAATAAAAAAATTTATATTAAAGATATAACTTTTGGGAAAAATAATATTATATCTATGAAGTTTTTATGATTATTTTTTAATTAACATTCGGAAAAAATACGCATATGAACTGCAAATAATAACTTACTTTTTGCACCCGAATAATGTATTATATGAACAACCGAAATACATGTGAAACGACTCTTTAAATGCCTCATATTATATCATCAAAATCAATAAAAATTGTGTGATCTCGTATAAAGTATGATTTTAGAAAACCGTATATTCTATATTTACAAGATAATAATAATAATTAATATGATCTACCTGCAGGGAGGTCCACGAACCGAAACATAAAATCTTAGATAGAAAAAGAAAGGGTCGGCAGCCCTTTTAATTATGCCCTTTATTCTACACTTTGGGTTATAATATTCCAAAATATGCCAATACATGGTAACGTTGGATATCAATCTTTACAAATAGATTCAACAACCTTTTTTTTTGTGTGATATGCTAATATATCTTTACAAATATATATATAGCATGAGACAAGATTTCATGAAAGTCCACAATCTAAATAAGTAATTAAGTGACTTATGGCAACAACTAAAGTGTCTCTGATTAATTCAGTATTGTTGACATATTTTTCTTAAATGTGCACAAAAGATTAATGAAGCTAAAATCAAGAGATGCAAAAAGAAAGTATTCCATTATTCTCATCATGTTCAGTAGTTATGGGTAGTTATCTCGTGTCTGTTTATACTGTTATAATAAATTAACTAGTCAAATTGACTGGTGGGTTTTTGTCTCTATACGTTCATGACACTTGCACTTATATATGCTCTTCAATATCGTCTTTGCTTTTAGTCAATAAAGATGAAAGATAAGCATTTTCAAGGACTTCGGAAAAGTGATTACTAATAGTCTAACACTTATCCTTCAAGCTAGTTATATGCTATCAAAATCCATAATTTTCTCACTATGTCCTTCCATTAATTATGCAACTTTTTGCTTTGCTGCATATTAGACAAACTATAAGTGGAGGGATTATCATTTCCTTTCCTTTTCTTTCATTTTGTTCCCCAATTCTTGTTTAGTTGCTAATTAATATGACAAAATAATTTGTATCAAATTCTTAATCCTAATCATAATCAATGACTAAAAAATAGTAAGCATACGACACTTTCATTCATATAGTTGTTTTTTAAAATATTTTTTATTTAAATCATTGATATTTAGAATTTACTAGACTTTAATTATTTCAATTCAATTCAAATAGGACTATATAAAAATAGTAAATATCTCTCAACAACCAATTTAATACGATTATATATAATATTAGTTTAACAACATTGAAACACATCAAGGCATCCATAATGAATGGAGCAATCAATTATTGGATCCATCCAATAGAGATAACAAAAAAATAAAATAAAACAAAAACAATTTAAAGCAAAGAAGATAGAAAAGGGGAGGCAAAGAGGATATGCAGATTAGAGGAGCCAAAGTGCATACAGAGGAAGATGAGATGAGATGAGATGAGCACCAAAAAGAGGAAGGATTGGGACCCACGAGAGTATCCATCATGATCAAGCTGACATGGCACATGACCCCGCACACAGGTAATGTGGGGTCCACAGTAGTTACACATGTCAATAATAGAAAAAGGTTGCTCTTTCTTTTGGGGCCCACAGGTAACCGAAAGTTTATTTTGGTTGTGTCGGCGTGGCAGTTATTTCGGTTAGGCGTTGGATTCTGATGGGTGAAGTTCTGGTATTCATCTTTGAATGTTGTGGGAATCTTTTGGAAGTTATTTTTTTCTTATTGCAATATATGGATGATTTGTGACCCCAAACCCATAGTGGTGGAGTTGATTTTATGTGTCCAAATTTTGTTGAACATGCTAGAATTGGCTAGAATTTTTTATCACTTCGATTTTCTGTTAAAACAATTTTTAGATGTTCCACGTATGTGTATATCAAAATAATGTGAATTAGACTTTGGGATAAGTACAAAAAGTATATGTGGTTAGATGTATTATCATTTAAAAGGTTATAATTTTTTTTTTTTTTGAAATTTACATATGCCTAGTTTTATTTTATAACACTTTAATATCATCTTAACTAATATCGTCATTATTTTACATTAAAATTTCAATATAATATTATATTTCACTAATAAAAATGTTATACATATGATTTACTATCAATATAACTATTAAGATAATTTTAAAAATATTATAAATTTATTTTAAAAATTTATTTTTTATTCCTAATAAAATTAAAATACATCTTATATTTATTTTTTGAGAATTTATTTTGTTAATTGAATAATATACTATTTAGTAAATAATTTTACTATCAAATATTCATATTATTTTAATATTACATCATATATTTTTAATAATATTATTGAGTAGAGTACTAAAATACAAGTGGAACCAAACCACATGCCTTTTATGAAAAATATCAGTCTTTTAAATGAAAATGCGTCTAACCACATGATATTTTTTTGTGCTTATCTCTTAGGTTCAGAAAGGGAGGAAAGGAAGAAAAGAACATAGAGAGAAAAATGTGAAAGAAAATAATTATTTTCCTCCAATTATTTTCCACTCTTACGTTTGTAATGGAAGGAAAATAATATAAGGGAGGAACGAAAATAAGTTTATTTTAGTTTTTATTAGACTTTTCACTCTCACTTTCTTCATTTTCTCTCCAATTTGGAAAGACAAGGTTGAAGAAAAAATACCAACAACTTTCATTCCTTCCTATATTTTCCTCCCTCATTCCAAATAAGAAAAAATGGTTTTTCTTCCCATTTTCCCAACCCATTTTCTATCCTCTCTACTTTCCTATTTTCCACACATAAACACCCAACTTTGAGTATATTATATCAATTAGATTATATATATATTTTTAATAATTTTAAAAATATATCTTTTCATATAAATATGACACTAACAAATAAATTTTAAACTTTAAAAAATAAATTTGAATTAATAGTAAAATTAATTTTTGTTAACTAGATTAATTTTTTATTAACTGGATTAATTCTCCCAAATTAATTATTTTATTATAAAAATATCAAGCGAAAGGTACTTTGAACTAATTCATGACTCACATATTGACTTGACAGAAGATGACAATGATGATATTCATTAATAAAGAGGTAAAAAGGAACGATAAGAAGTCTAAATGCAGCAAAGATTGAATCAAAGATTGTCCCTAATGCAGCACGGTCTATACTTCATACATAAAAGAAAATTAATTTGAAAGGAAAAGAGCGAAAAATAATAAATTACAAAGAGATATAAATTACTGACCCTTTTTTCCTGCAGCGGAAACCGTGATAAATATGTTGATCGGAGCCTTTACTATCAGAGTAAAGGCTATATGTTGATCGGAGCCTTTACTATCAGAGTAAAGGCTATATCTTCACAATCTAAATATCAATGAAATGATCTAGAATGGGAGAAAATACACCGAGTATTTTTGATGTAGAGGGAGAGGAAAAATACACAGAGTATTTTTCTGTGCAAAGAGATTTTTGTGTTTTGCGTTCGTTTTTTTTTTTTCTTGAGTTATTGGGTTGTATTACGTACATTAAACATAAAACTCATACTCTACAAAAGAGTAGTAAGTAGACTTCTATTACACTACAACAAAAAATGTTTATAATAACATATTATTAGTGACATATTTATCAAATGTTATTTTAAAAAAATAAGACATATTTAAAAAAACATTTTATATAAATATCACCATAAATTTATTAATTACAATATTTTTCTTGTTAAATTGACATTTAATAAAAAATGTCATTGTAATTCCAAGTTCTGTAACATTTTTTATGATATTTATTTAATATAATTATAATTTCTAGTTGAAATTAAAATTTTGATTTATCTTTTTTCTTAAAACAAATAAAAATATTTTTTTAATCTCTACAAAGTCATCATATTTTAAATTTTTAGTCTTAATAATCAATTTTTATTTTGAATTTTTATTCTTAACAACCAATTAAAATTAGAAAACAACTCTTATCTCTTATCTT